>JAGKTI010001635.1:15189-39335 GCA_018397915.1 Birgus latro | reverse complement strand
ATGGGTGATGAGTGGAGAGAGTTGGATGGCACAGGAGATTCGGGAGAGTCAGAAATTACCAACGATTGAGGGTGATTAGTTGAGGGGGCTGGATGGCACAGGAGGAGATTCGGTAGGTTTACGAAAGAATTACCAACGATTTGTGGTGATCAGTAGACGATTCAGTTACTATCAGTACAATGGAAAGCAGACAGCAACAGACCTAGCCATCTATTCGAGGCTGCATGTTGTAGGGCAATTTACAGCTAAAGTAACTCTCTTATGAGTCGAAGACAAGGACAGAAAAGCAGGAAGGTTCCCCTCCACCACCACCACCAAGATCTCAAGTCGAAAATGTGAGAACGATCACCAAATAGTAAGGAAAAACTGCCATGGAAACTCAAAGGAAAGGACAGGCTGAAAGGAAAATTATATTCTGCACTAACCTAACCTGTACAGGAATATTGCTATTAACTACACAGCGGTGTTGCGCTGTGCCATATTTCCTCGTGATCGGGATGAGGGGTATAATCTGTTAGATATTGGCCAGCTCCATGCTGCCTTTACTGCTAGTCGCGTTTTCTTTCTTTCTTTCTTGTATTTTTCCTTGTTTAATTGTGGCAGGCGCTTCTACCCTTCAGGATTAACCGATTCCGACCAAACCTGGACAATGACCAGCCTATGACCTATCCCCATTTTTTTTTTTTTTTTAAATCGAGGCGAAGACGCACTTGACAGGATGGTGATGACTGGCTGGATGCAACGTTACTTCATAATCTCTTTATTCGTTAGCATTATTAACTGACATAACACATATCTGAGGGAGAAACTTGGGTTACTAAATAACTTATTCGGACATGTTACGTTCAGCCTATCATCACCAAACTGCCAAGTACATCCTCGTTTCAAAAAAAAAAAAAAAAATGTCTGCAAGGTTCTACTCATTATCCAGCAACGGCCCGCTTTGAGCCGGCCATCGTCGCCTATCTGTTTCTCTTTTTATTTTTTAGCTGTGAACGTGATTAGCTGGCACTGGGAAGCTACTAGATACTTCTCCATGCGAGTTGTGACGGTTATTACGGTATCACATTCTACTACAGTACAGTACTACACAGTCCTCTTGCAACTCTGTTAAAGACTTTACCTTGGTATTCTATAACCATAAATTCTCCTGACGACCGACCAGTCTATCTGAAGTACTATCAGGGGACACATTATAGTACACGTTAATAATTCTTACTTTATATAAACTTCTGCACCTTATGAAGTTAAACAGATATTAGTTAATGATCCCCACATGGGTTGTTCCTCAATTGGGGTATAACTTTTGTCACTCATCTTTGCACTCATATTTCAGCAGAATCCAACTAGCCTGTCTGATTTCTTTACAGCCTCTGGTGCAGTGTAGACTTTGTTTTAAATAATTTGTTATAATTATTCCTATTGCAGTATTTGTTTACATTATCGACTTTAGTATTATGATTTATGGTGTAGTTAATTTTTTCATTTCTATTCCACTTTAGGACTATCAAAAATCAATTTGCCACATCTGACACCAACTGAACAGTTTATCAAAATCTCTGAAAATTGTCACTGTTCAGATGTACCCACTGTTACCAGTTTTACAGTTAACATTTTATGTGTAAAACAGTCATTACTTTCAGCGATATAAATTAAAGATGAAAGGGCACTCAAAACTGAACCTCATGACCCTCTGCTTGTAACATTCATCTCCTCATTAATCACATCTCTTTGTTTATGTTCTGTAAGCCGGTTTTCTGTCCTCCTCAGCGCATTGCCACCAACTCCATTAACTCTAAACTTTGCAAGAAGACTTTTTTTGGGGAAATACATTAGATGCCTTCCGGAAATCCACATAAATTACTTCGCCGGATTTTGCTTTATCTCACCTGTCAATTAGGTTACTGAAATAGTCAATGAGTTGGGTAAGACCTGAGTGCTTGTTCTTTAATCCACGCTCTGGTGAGATTATTTTTGCGCTCTATGGTGTACTTAACTAGCACCACTCACTCAACTCATCTACTCACTTGATGTAGTGCTGCCTACTTCTTCCTTCACCTTTATCATTCTTTTTCTGTGCCTGTCCTCCTCTATTCCCATTTCTCTGATCTTTCCTGACACTTTTACTACTCTTCTTTCCTTTTCAGGTAACTTTAAATTGAATGACAAGCCTAATGGTTTCCTGTAAGCCACGAAATCACTTACAGCGCTGGGTGGTAACCATATAACTAATCCATACGTGCTCCCTACGTGTCAAGAAGTGGGTTGGCGAAGGGGTAGTGCCCCTCCCCGTAAAACAGCTAAATCAAAGACAAACGGCCACCCCTTACGGGATTATGGCGTCTGGCTATAGATAGACAGATAGTAAATCTTATATGCTACTGATGTTAAGTGGATAGTCATTCCCGGATTGGCATTTATTAGTCTTCTGAACTACGAGCGTTGCATTGGCTAGTTTCCAATCATGTGGTACAGTGATGGCAGTAACATCAGGCTGGTAAAGCACCTCGACTGTCAGGGCCATGAACTCACCTCAGCCTGTCTAACAGAAGTGTGGCCCATACACTGTTATAACCTTTTTTCCCTTTCGGATATTTTCTTTCCACCATGTAAACCAGAAAACAACACACACTGCATGTATTTTTCCTGAACAGCACGGGTACTGCAAACTCTACGTCATCTCCAAGGGTATTCTGCCCACCACCGTCAGCATCGCATTCCCCAAGAACTCACCTCTCATGCCCAAAGTCAACAAGATGTGAGTATGGTTAGCATTCTCGTTGGTTAAGGAGGCTCCCTAGCACCTTCTTCTTAGCGGTTTTGTCTTGAAAATTACGTCTCAAAACCGACTCTTGAATGTTACGCCCCTGTATTGTCTCTTGGGCCACGTTCACATCAGAAGTTTGCAGGAAGGGGCGGTTTCAGGCGGTAGTTATGCAATATTTTAACCCGCAATAGTCTTCACCCTCACCTGCTCGCGTCCACTGAGGCCACTTTATACGGGTTTCAGTGATGCAAAACTCCAACCCACACTCACCCGCACCCGTAACCATTTAGTGTGGACGCGACCTTATTCTCTCTATATCTTTTTAATGCTGATGTAGATTTCTCAGCACAACACAAGAGAATATTTACTTACTGTATACAAAACTGATCTTGAATGGAAAAGGTGCTGGGAAACCTCCTTGGACCGTATTCTCGTCGGTAAATACTTTTAGCTCCTTAACCCCCTTTCCTAGGTGATTTATTTTACGTATTACACCTTGCCATCCTTAAATTATTCTACTGTCATCTTACTCTGCATAAATAACGTAGAAAGCGAAATCAGCCAGTGGAGTTCCAAAATAAATAGGTGAGGGACAGACGTTAGGGAGCTTCCTTAACCGCCTTGATACGAGCCCTTGACACAATTTTACAGACCTTGGTGTTTACCTTTTTCAGTGGAGGTATAAAGGCCATTAACACTTTCATTCTGACGACGCATTCTCTCTTTCTCTCTCTCTCTTGCTATCTCGAGACGACTTTATTCACCCAATGACTTCTCAAACTGGAGGGGTTAAGATAAGAGGTACACCCTTAACACAACCCCTTCCCTACAGAACAGATCCTTCTTTAGTTGAAAAAAATATATATATATCCACTGAGGGTAGCAAGAATTAAAAAAAATACGTCATTGGACTGAAGAGGTAATTATAAACCATTTACTACTCGAATAAAATCGTCAATGGGTGGCAAGAAAAAAAACACACACACAAATAAATAAAAACAGTTCACAGTATAAGGATTCCAGTTCCAACTTTATTTCCATTACGTATTTTTATGTTTAACTTGGAGAATCCGATGATCTATTTAATTCCTTATACTCTCAGACGATTCTACTCCCTTTAAGATACATTTCTCGAACTGGTCGGGATAGATGCAGCCTTCACTATACGCTTTTAATTTTAACCTGGCCTAAAACCGCCATCTCTCCATCTTGAATCCAGAGATGCAGTAATAGAGGAGCTGGTGCTAGTCACGAAGGAGAGGTGTGGAAAGGATATAGAGCTTTGGTATTGTATTTTTCTGCCTCTATGTGATATAAAGTACAAAAGGACGAAAATCTGGGCCAATGTGGAGTTAAGGGAATATTATCCGGATGATGATGATGATGACAGAGAAATTAATAAAGCAGGCATTACTAAAAGATATTAACTACACCTCAGCCCCACCTTGCTCTGTACCTGCCTCTCCGCTTTCTACCAATCATTCGCCTTCCACACACCTTCGCTTATAACATACTCCTCAACACTTCTTCCAATATGTGCTTGACCTATTTCTCTCGTTTTATTCCAACCACCTTGCACTCAACTTTTTCCCTCATACATTTCCCTTCCTGCTTCTTTCCCCCCTCGTGCTTGGTATTCCTCTTCTTTTAATCCTTTTAATTCACTAGTTATTTTATTTTCCTTCTTCCAATCGCCATCAGCTATTACCCTTACTAATTATCACATATCTTGTTCTCGGCTCACCTCTTCTTGCCAGGTCTCCACTCACTTTACAGCCTGGGAATCTCACCTAGACTGAAATAATTATGTGTTGCACTAAATTAAATAAGAATGATGTACCTGCGTCGAAGAGATTGACCATTCCACACACTTCGTCCTTCCAAGCTCCCCACACTCACTCAACTCTCCATACATCTTATTTTTTACCTCTCCCTCCTTCTTCCAATCATCCCGCTCTTATGCTCCGAGTGTCCCTGTTTTCACGAGAGTCCTTTTCCATAGAGTACTGAGTCTGAAGGCGTCCGGTATCCTGCAGTACCTACATGAAAACGAGGTGGCCAACGCCTCGGAGTGCCTCAAGCCCATCGCTGCCACCACACTCACGCACCTCAGGCCACTCGAGCTGGGGGATTTCTATGGGGTCTTCTCTGTGTATGCTGGGGGTAGGTTCTGAGCTTCCTTCCTCTAGATATGATTTATACTCACTGGCGAACAGATAATGCCGGGGATGAATTCGGGAAGAGTTGCAAGTTTCAAAGGGTATCGAGTAAACGAAAGCCGTCAACAAGATCCATCCAAATTAATATATCAGATGTACTGTTTCCTTACCCTGATGCTAATGGTCCCGAACGTAAACTGATGACAATAATACTCTTGTGATATCAATATGGGACGACGGCAAGACAAACACTAGAGCTGTGGAATGCCTGGGTGCTGTGTTTGTCGCTATCACGCCTGTTTCTTAGCCTCAGACTACTTGCGCTTAAAGAACTTCAATGAGGCAATCTTGGAGTAGGCCAGGGATATAAGTTTTAATGTTACCTCTGTTTTTGCTCTCTTTGTACTCGCTGTTGCTTACATTTGCTTTTATTCTCTTATATTTTCTAAATCGTTGTGTGAAACATCTCGAAAGCTTGAATGGTGAGTGAATTGATGCGTTGTCCATTTCACAAGACATGCCCATTTCCTCTTGTGGTTTCTGGATCATAGGTAGTTTATATAAGACTTGCGAAGCTAGGATGGGCTGCTGCTGATGATGATGACGATGATGTGACAGAAAATTTCACGATATATATTTTTTTTCCTCTCTTCGTTTAGAAAAGATGGGGCTGGAACACTTAACATTTGAACAAAAGGCCATTTTTTTCCTTCTCTGAACCATTCTGAGTATTAAAGTAGGCTAACCTGCTGAGTCAACTTATACACTTCCTCTGATTTAGCCATTTGCCATAACTCACTTGCACCATTTCAGGAATTATGAAGCTATTTTCTCTGTCCTGTTTATGCAAGCTTTTTCCAGGTGATGTCAGAATCCTGTCTACTTTAACCTCATCACTATTTTGACTTTATAAATAATCTTGACCTCTTGATAACTTTACTGTCAAGTCCCGGTGGCCTATAGCGCATCTGTTTTCATCTGACGGAACTGGGTGACTTACAACTTAATATATCCTAGTTATGTGAAATTCCATGACCCTTATTTTCTTACGAGGTAGGAATGAGTCTTCTCGGTTAATGGTTTGAATGATCCTCCAGTCTGGCTAAATTAGGCCATTAACGGAGCTGACATGTGTTATAGATCTCTGTCAGTGCAGAGTAAACGCAATATAGTGATATCAAGCACTATACAACGGGGAGATATTTTACCGTGTGCGTAAGAAGTGGCCGGATTTTTTTTTTTTTTTCAATGCCGTCAGGAGTGTACTGTATATGAGTCATTTTCCCCAGATTATAGTGAGCTTTGAGTGCGTCGTAGGTGCTTGGGAGTATTATCCTTGTGTTTTATTCCAGCTAACCCGAGAAGATTTATGCATCCGAGAGTGCGTTCCAGGTGCCTGAGTGTTAATTTTTCCGGTCACGCATTCACAGGTGTGGTGTTGGCCGGCCTGGTGTTCCTGCTGGAGGTGGTGACAGCCGCTCTAATACAACAGAAGGCGAAGGACGGGGCAGTGGCTTCAGCAAGAGATTATTCACGTCACCTCACCACTAGCGATCAGTAGTAATATCTGTTGGTCTGTGGGACTGTATTCTAAGTGACATTTAGAGGCTTCCTAGTACCTAATCCACTGCGACTTTTATGAATATTACATCTTGGTGATAGCGACCGTCATCCACTCACCTGATGTAGTGCTGCCTATTTCTTCCTTTGCCCCTGTCGTTCTTTTCCTGTGACTGACCTCCTCTCTTCCCAATTTTCCTGTCTTTTCTGTCATTTCTTTTTACATTCTTCTTTCCACTTCAAGTGCCCATACATCGAGTGACAAGCATACTGGTTTCCTGCAATCCAAGAAACCACTTACAACGCTGGGTGGTACCCATATAACCAAATAATGGGGTGATGTCGAGCCCGCTAGGGTAACCCTGTTAACTGGACAAGACGCAAATGCGGCGTCCATTCCAGAACCAAACTGCCGTACTCTTCCCCGCGCCTCGGTGTTGAAAGGCGCTGTCTGCCACAAGGAAACATCGATTCACTGCACGGAACGGACCTGCAGAGGCGGCTGCTTGCCCGCTGTCGATGGGTCTGCTCAGTCAAACGGACCGGGGTTACTCAACAACATTAACATTCTCTTGTATGTTATCTATGCCATTTTAACTTCGTCACAGTTTGCTTCAGAAACATACAAGAGGATATCTAGGTGTACTGAGCAGGATAAATCGCTAAGGAAGAGTTGTTAACAAGTTTCCAAAGCCATTTCGAATACGACCGCGAGTGCTGATCCCCCCCCCCCAAAAAAAAAAATCGTGAAAAATGTCGAAATTTCCGTGTATTCTCCTTTAAAGATATGAATAGACAAAAGACCTCAGTATATATTGCGTTTCTCTTTGTTTTCCTTCAATGAATATCCGTCTGTCTATCGATGACGTGTGGCCAAGTGATTTATCTTTAACTGTGAGGCTGTATACTCGTTGCAAGTTGCACATTTCCGGCTACAGTGAAAGAGTTTGCAATGACACCATCACTGTCTACCAGAGCCACTAAAAGAGACAGATTCCACAAATATTTCTTCAGTAAAGACCAATAATAATAATAATAATAATAATAATAATAATAACGAAGCTTCTTTACCTGCTATACCATTCTTACCTTCAGCCCATAGACATTAAAGCCGTAGTACTTTCTGTAAATAAAAGAAAAAGACCCAAAAGGAATATCAGGTCTGTTGCCGCCTGTTTTCATATATACCCTTCTGTACTCCTTAAGTAAACACAATACCGTATTTCAGATACAAAATTACCATGTTCACTGCGCCCTTTCCTGGATGTTGCCTCTTCTACGTAAGTTTGAACTAATGTTTGGGGATGGATTTACGTATCAATAAATGTTGCAAGAGTACTTCATTTCACTTTCCTTATTGCTTGGTTTGCCTGTATTGCCATGAAGTGAGAATCCAGTACGACGATATTTTAATTCCTTCAGTGCTTTGCTCGCTTTAACTAGGCATAAAATTACCATCTCTACATCTTAAACATTGAGCTATAACAAGAGATTTAGACTACAGTGCTGGCCAAGAGGATGTTCTATGGGAAGGATGTTGAGCCACAGTATTGCCATATTCTGCCACTCAGCAAAGGGGCAAAAGCTACAAAAAGGCAAAAATATCTCCGACTAGTTGAAATGTACCTCTTTCTGATTTCAGCTCCTTCACTTCAATAGCGTATTTTTTTTTCTTTTCCTGTTGTACAAGAGACCAGGTCCACGAATATAAGGCAAGCTAATTTTTTTTCTTCTTCTTTTTATTATTATCATCATCATCATCCAGCCCTTCTTTCCCATCCTAGGAAGGGGTGAAGATGGGTAAAGAGTGTAAGATGAAAATTGATATTATGAGATATCAATCAATCTGCCCAATATAAATGGGTTACACTCACACTCACCATTCGTCCCTGGAATCACGGTTCCACATGACAGGTACAACTTATTCCACATGTAGCTTCACATATATCTATCCATCAGAGTTAAATCGACAACTTTCAAATTAAAAAAGGGATGCCAAAATTTCCAGGTTATACACTCCACCGCACAAAATTAATCCAGCCAGCTCGATCTCTTGTCAATTCCCAAGCCTCATCAGCTTCTATAGACACTTCTCTGTCCCTCACACCCAATTACCATATCTATCCACCTTGTTTTTTACGTGTCACGCCTCCTCCCACCTTCAAATTCGCTCTCTCTATTCACCACCCTATTCACTCCCATTCTTTCTTCATGACCATACCATCAAAACACACTCACTTTAACTCTGGTGTCCACAGGTTTCCTCCCTCCGCATCCTTCACAAAATCTCATTATTATTTATCCTGTCCACTCTCCGCACTTCACACATATTCCTCAACAGTTCCATGTCCACCGATCTTACTCATGACTTTTCATTTTCATGCCACACCATAGTTTGACACCCGAATGTTATATTAATCATTACAACTCGTAGCCACCGCACTTAGACCTCTGCTTCTTGTCAAGGCCTCCATAGCACCAGCCACTTTCCTTCCCTGTGCCACTCTACTTTCCACTTCTTTAGGACACTGACTTTTTTTTAGTCACTGCAGCAAGGTACTCAAACTGCTTCACAGATTCAAGTCACTTCGTCCATTGCAACATCACACTGGGAGTCACCTTCTCTGTCAACAACCATCGCTTTACTCTTAACTACATTTATTTTCAAGGCATGCAGCTCACAGTCACCTAAAAAATTGCACCAGTCGTCTACCAATCTCCTGTCAGGTATTTGCGAGCAGAACTGCACCCACGTAATCTGTATTTAGGGTTCTCCATCCTTCACCAGTTATTACCAACGCCACACCTCTCTCATTACTCGTGTTTTTACCTCTCTCATGACCCCATCCATCTATACATTGAATAACCATGGGGACGTAACACAACCTTGCCTCAAACCAACATTAATCTTGAGCCATTCAAGTGGATACACACCTATCCTTTCGCATGATTCATTAACATCGCAAAAGCCACTGATCCTATAACCCCTCCCCACCCCACCCTAAAACTCAAGGCATTCCCACCCACTTCTTTGTTCCCTACGCCAAGCTTCTTTACCCACTGACACTTTCACTCTTGGAAGATAGTTTGAAATATACCTCTACTACACTCAAACCACTAATCCTACAGCACCCATATTTACAAGGCATACACTCCCCACTCAGCTCCACCACCGACTAAATTTCCAGCCCATCCTGCTCATTCCTTTTCTCCCTACGTCCAGTTCTTTATGTCATCTCCACGGTTTCATGGAGCGACTCAGGTCACATGGTCAACGAACTCACTTGTTACTTTATTTTTGCTACTTCGAGACAATTTTATTTACATTACGGGAGGCGTTTAGACTTTTAAAGGTTATATGTTGCATTCATTAATCCCTTCACCACTGAACGTCTCTACCAAGTTTGGTAAAAATAGTTTGGAAATAGCAGCACTTAAAAATACGTCAACGCGCTGAAGGGGAGACTTAAGAAAGATTAGTGGTGGCTTTATATTTCGTTCAGGCCAACACTACACGACGAGGAGAGGGTTATCGAAGAGGAGGGGTTAAATAATTTGTAAGTGTCCCAGTATCAAGGGAGGGGGCAATGATGGTGGCGTGATCAGTAGTATATTCCCAGCACAAACGAGAGGACCTTTTCACTGATGTCCATTCAGTTCGTAGCGAGAATTAAAAAAGGGACTTGACTGTAAATGGAAGAAGCTACAGACTCCTATCAGAAACAAACAGCTATCTCACACGTACTCACCTCTCCCCAACACTCGTGGACTGCGGCCTTGTGCCACCCCTCTCGTACGGTCCACCATCCTCCTCTCTGTGGATAGGAGAGTAGCTGAGGGACGTTTGTATAATCAGGCAGCTGAGCCGACCGGTTATATCGATGCCACCACATGAAGGCGTCTCTCTCAAGCAATACTGAGGTGTTCTAAGGGTAGTAAGGAATAATCAGCCTTATTATTCTGGTCACCTTCAGAGGCATTGTTGTCATTTATTTTACATATTACTGTTTATTGTCTTGTACGTGACTGATATATCTAAAAGAGTATATCGACCTGCATGTGTGTACTTATATGCATGTGTGTGTATGATGTACGTATTTGTGTAGGCATGTATTTGTGTGTGTATTTTTCTATGTATAGGCAAGGAATGTGGGGACGTGAGGGGCGTGCACTCATCCTATTCTCGGCAAATCTGTGTTTACTTATAGAGAACATTATTATTTATCAGAAATATGCAATAAAAAATAAATATCTTACATAAATGCTGCCCTAAAATCATTTCAGTGATAAGAGGGACTTGGCAATAAAGTTGGGGGAATTTCGTAAAAAGTTAGCAAATATTAAAACTTGTGGCAATCGCTAGGAATCACCCCCCTCCCCCCCCTTTTTCCCAGTGTCAGATTCCGTCCTAGCATGTATGTCCGTATGAATGTATTGTGGCAGCCAGGTGATACAAAAAAATAAACCGGTAAATCACAGACGCTACAACACACTGGCTCTTACCTGACGAGACCTCCTTTCAGCCCAGGTGTTGGTGAAGCGTAATAAGACTTGAGTATTTTTAGGAGATTCATTCGTACGCCATAACTAAGGCTTATCCGGTATTAACTAAGGCTTATCCGGTATTAACTAAGGCTTATCCGGTATTAACTAAGGCTTATCCGGTATTAACTAAGGCTTATCCGGTATTAACTAAGGCTTATACGGTATTAATGAAGGCTTATCCGGTATTAACGAAGGCTCATCTGGTATTAACTAAGGCTCATTCAGTATTAACTAAGGCTCATTCAGTATTAACTAAGGCTCATTCAGTATTAACTAAGGTTCATCCAGTTTTAACTAATGCTCATCCAGTATTAACTAAGGCTCATCTGGTATTAACTAAGGCTCATCCGGTATTAACTAAGGCTCATCTGGTATTAACTAAGGCTTATTCAGTATTAACTAAGGCTCATTCAATATTAACCAGGCTTATCCAGTATTAACTAAGGCTTATCCAGTATTAACTAAGGCTCATCCAGTTTTAACTAAGGCTCATTCAGTATTAACTAAGGCTCATTCAGTATTAACTAAGGCTCATCCAGTTTTAACTAAGGCTTATCCAGAATCAACTAAGGCTTATCCAGTATTACCTAAGGCTCATCCGGTATTAACTAAGGCTTATCCGGTATTAACTAAGGCTTATCCGGTATTAACTAAGGATAATCCGGTATTAACTAAGGCTAATCCAGTATCTTGCAACCACACCTTTGTATTAAATTTAGTTATAGGAGTTGCCTAGTTCCGCCAGGTGAAAAAAATCGAATACAGACGCTTCCTTGACCCATAAGAACACAGATCTAACTTTTACTTTGCCCCCTCCCCCCCAAAAAAAAAAAAATCCCAGGTCGAAAGGAGCAAGTTTCAGGACAGGAACGTCGTATTTTCCCATTTCTTGATGCCTCCAGACGATTTTTTTTTTTTTCAATTTCGGAAAGCCCTCTGATAGAGAAAAAAAAATTATGGAAGACTGTATATAACCCGTCAAGTTCGAATATTTTTTCCTGAACAGAGAGAAATTGTCTAGGTGTAGCAAAATACAAAATGGCCTCCTCGTGGGGAAGGGGTTAACGAAGACGATTCCTAGCCTCTTAAGAATGCGGTCATCTTTCTTTAAGTAAATATAATCGTGAGGGGAAAGCCAGAGTAGATGTATCAATTTTTATGATGGAGTTTAACAGGGTAGATGTTGGAAATTAATAGGATTTTTTTATTTCACTCATACTTCCGTGTTTGGGCTTCCACTTACTGATGATGATGATGATGATGATGAATGGAAGAGTGGATGAATGAACAGATAACTGAATAAATGGAGGAGTTAAATGGATGATGATGATGATGATGAACGGAAGCATGGATGAATGACTAGATAACTGAATGAATGGACGAAGGAATAAATGCACGATGATGATGATGATGATGATGATGAACAGCTAACCTTTCAGCAACACCCCAGACTGGCACCAACTGGGAATATGCTGATGAAATGCATAACGCCCTTCCATTTGATCGCAGAGAGTGACATTTGAGGATGACGTAGTGAGATCAGTGACTTTTCCTTTCCTTTTTCCTTTGTGTAATTGTATCTTGAGTTCTGTTATGTATTTCTGTTCTGTGTTATAATGGTTCTTTTGTTCTCTTCAGCTTAAGGATGTTCTAAGTTGAAGATTATCTCAATGCTGGCAATAATGAAAATAATAATAATAATAATAATAATAATAATAATAATAATAATAAAAATAATAATAATAATAATAATAAAAATAATAATGATAACTATTATTATTATTATTATTTAGTGAAAAAAAAATAAGCGGGAAAAAAAAAAAAAAAAAAAAAAAAAAAAAAAAAAAAAAAAATATAATTTAAAAATAATATGAATTAGTTAGTAAATGAAAAAACAATTATATGATGGTTCAGGAGGAAGAATGAATATAAAGTAACATGTAATACGTAATTATAAAAAAAAAAAAAAAAGGCGCAAATAATACGGGTGGAAAAATATAAGAACGTGAGGAATGAGAGCGGGAAAAATACGAACAAATCAGGGTGAAGTAAGGGACAGATGGAAAGCGTATTTTGAAAGGCTGGTGAATGGAAATAGTGAAAGAAATGTCTGTCTGGTTTAAACTCTCTCTCTCTCTCTCTCTCTCTCTCAACATGATTACAGATGATGCTCAGAGAAGGAACGTGATGCCTAAGGGTGGATGTGTTGTTGTGCATCATCTGAAACGTGAACCCAGTGGACTGAAGGCTTAAGGCTCCTTCTCCTGCAGTCCACAAGAGGGACATAGTTAAAGGATATGTGTAGAAAGAGGCTGTGGAGTCGCCTGGGTATATCGGTGCCACCACGTGAAGGTCCCTGCACTGTGATATAGGCAGAAGTGAAAGGATGTTGCAAAGAGATGAGAGAAGGGAAAACTATATATGTAGATCAGGTGACATTGGCGATAATAAACAAAACACTTCCTCGGGCTGAAGAGGTTAAATTTCCCCTACTGCTTGTCTTTCGCTTCTATCCATAAAAAGACAGATTTTTTTCCCTTTTCCTTTCATTAAATTTATGTGACTGTCTAAATTGGAAGTTACTGTTGTTTGTACTTTTTCTTCTTTAATAAGAGTTAATAGCATATGGAACAAAACTGCTCTCCAATGTAGCAAACTGTAATGCAGTACTAACCTCTAAAAATCGCTTGGATAAGTATCGACTTCTAACCCCCAGCTAAATATGTTCACTTCTGATGAACAACAATTTTTTTTTTTTCCCCGAGCCTGGAGGACAAAACCGCAAAAGGACATCGATAAATACTGTTGACTGGATGTTACTTTCCGTTCCAGGTAGATAGTGTAAAAGAAGATTTCATTTCCCCTTTTCCTAAGAAATTTCCATGACAACTTTTCTACGATTATGCTGCATGGTGGTTGTTCTCACTAGTTCCTGCAGACTTCAGCTGGGGGGTTTAGTGGCTGGGGAGGGGGGGAGCCTTCCTGCTTTTCTGTCCTCCCTATACCAAACAGCCACGAAAGGACTAACAGATCAGTTGCTGTTTNACAATGGGTGGGAGAATCCAAAAACAGGAAGAGGAAATAAAACAGACGAACCAGTGAACTTATATGGACCACACACTCACGGACTCATCATCCCATCCCCAATCCCTTCTGTATAATAACCTGGCCTCACAGATTAGAATTCCAAAATGTCAGTAGGCTATTATATCCATTCTTCCGGTTTGGGGTAATTGCATGAAATCTTTAAGGGCGTGAGGTGAGGCGAGGTATGGGAAGGAGGAAGTCAGTCGGTAGCCAACATGGAGAGGAGAAGCAACGGAACCAGGTGTCTAGATGTGATTGTGCTGGATGTAAGTTACCTGTTGGGAGTTTTTGGATAGACAGACAGATAGACAGACAGACAGCTAGACAGAAAGACAGTTGTTTATTGACCACAAAAATACACAAATGGACGGTATTCTGTGCAATTAGGAAGCTTACTAACACCTCTTCCTTACCGGTTTAGTTTTGATTCTATTGCGTTACTATATTCTTGTGTGATATTCAAGCCATGTAGATATTAAAAAGATATAAGAAACGATAAAGGAGGATGTTAATGTGTAGCTTGGAAAATAAATCGCTGAGGAAGAAGGGCTCGAGAAAATCCTTACCAGAAGAGAATACGGACATCTATCAAACTTACGTCTATTTGTTACTGACGATCTGGGAATTTTGTGGAAAAAAATGAATAAATTGAGGAACTGTAATATATGCCAAGCGAATATAACAACTTTGAACAGACCCATTGAAATTAACACACAGCTCATTCAATACGATGACATCCTTTTCAGTTAAGTTCTTGCTATTCACAGAGAACTTAATTCGTCCTAGGAGAGACACCCGGTACTGAAGGGGTTAATGAAGGATATATTGCACCCCTCTAGTTCATACAGTCTGTCTTAAATGCAGCAGAGTAGTTTTAAGAGAGCAAAAATAAAATAATACATAAATATAATCGGTTTCACGGGTTAATGTCTTCATCTTGCTAACGTTCTAATACACTGCTCAGAGTATTGTTTTTATTCTCTGTATGGGGCGGCAGTTTTTTCTTGCCCTTTTTATCTCAGTTTCACTAAAATTTCGGCCTCTACTTAAGAATATCATGATGTATACCTTCAACTTCATCAATTGCCACTAGTATTTCTCTTGGAAGACTATATTTATCTTACGCTTTTTTTCTTTCTTTTCAACTAACAATTCGATTCTTTATTACTGTACGATGGTGTTGGACGTAGGTTAATTTTTCCAAACATCTGAAATATAGTCGAACTGCTGTTTTCATTAAGACACCTCTAAGAAACTGCCACCTTAGTCGAAGATCAGAGTTGTGGGTATGCTAATTTAACCTTTACTTATATTTTGGATTCGACTGTCTTCACACAAATTTTTTGACCCGAATTGTCTTGGAACTATTTCTAGTTTTTTAGCATCCACTTTATTGAATCTACAGTGCTTAAGTCCAGTCTCCAGTTGCTTCGGAATTACATTTTGGCTTTGTCCCTGTATAAATGTATTTGGCCTGGGCTGTCTTGAAGTTATTTTGGTGGACTTGGGCTGTCTTGAACCAATTTTGATGGACTTGGGCTGTCTGGAAGTTATTTTGATGGACTTGGGTTGTCTTGAAGCTATTTTGATGGCCTTGGGCTATCTTGAAGCTATTTGGATGGACTTGAGCTGTCTTGAAGCTATTTTGATGGACTTGGGCTGTCTTGAAGCAATTTTGTTGCTAGCTAACTGCCTCGCTGTCTTGAAATTATGTATGTTTTTGCATCCACTGCCTTGAAACTGCTAATAAGTAGAATTTTACTGTCTTGTGTCTTGACTCGTCTTGTAAGTGTGTATTGGCTCTTAATACTTTGATACTTATATTTCCACTTCACCTATTTTGAAACTACCTATGTTTTAGTATTACCTGCTTTGAAACTCCGAACAACCTCGTATATTTTTCTTTGACGTCTTAAAATTACTTTGATTATCGCTATTTTAAAAGTATCTATCTATCTATCTACTGCCCGACGCCTCAATCCCGAACGGGGTGGTCACAAACAAATCGCCTCCACGTCATTGTTACTAGCACATTAACCTGCCTCAAGGCCACACCCATCAGAGGTCTCTCCACCCTTATATTTTCCCTCATGGACTATTTTTTCACACACTAGACCCATTTTCCTTCGTGGATTTATTTTCCCTCTCTTTAGACAAATTTTCCCTGTTGGTCCTAGTTTCTTCCTTGGACCTTAAGAGACCTATTTTCCTCACTGACCTATTTCCCTCATGGACTAATTTCTCCTGAAGACTTTTCTCCAATAACCTTTTTTTTTTTTTTTTCCCTGTGGCTCTGTTTCTTCCCAGTGGACGTATTTTTGCCATGGACCTATTTCGATGGACCTATTTTTGCCATGATCCAATTTCACTGATGGACCTATTTCATTGATGGACCTATTTTTGCCATGGATCTATTTCACTGATGGATCTATTTTTGCCATGGACCTATTTCATTGATGGACCTATTTTTGCCGTGGACCTATTTCATCAATGGACCTATTTTTGCCATGGACCTATTTCATCAATGGACCTATTTTGCCATGGACCTATTTCACCAATGGACCTATCTCATCAATGGACCTATTTTTACCATGAACCTATTTAATTGATGGACCTATTTTTGCCATGGACCTATTTCATCAATGGACCTATTTTTGCCATGTACCTATTTTCTCCATGAATATTTTTTTTGCTCCTATAGGGACGTGGTCATGTTCCCAATTTGGCCCATTTCCCCTGAGATGTATCCCCCTAGACCTATTTCCCCAACATGAACCTATTCCAACCATGGACCTATTTACACAGCCACTGACCCAGCAACCCAGGTAACTATCCACTCATCCGGTGTAGTAAAGCCCGTGTCCTGCCTTATACTCCGGGAAGCCACATATCCACCCTTCCATCCACAAAGCTCACCCATCCACCCACAAAGATCATCCACCAACCCACCTCGCCCATATACCCACAAAACCCATCCATCCATCCTAACCTACCCATTCATAGCACCATACCCACCCCACCCACTCATCCCACCCACTTGCCCCACCCTACGTACTCCACCCACCTCGTCCACCCATTCCTTCCTTCCCCCAGGCGCAATCTTCCTGTATTTTTCTTCGACCAGTTAATAAACCTCTCTCTCTCTCTCAGTGGATGCCGTACACCGTTCTGCTGACCTCCGAGCCGCCCTACAAGGTCAAGGGAGTTATGGTCAAGGTCATGGATATCATCACTAGGCAACTGGACACCTGGTGAGATCACGTGACTTCCTTCACTACCTACCTAACTTACTGAGGAATTAGTGTCCTAAAATTGTCATTCCTCCATCTTGAATGCTGGGTTGTAAATATAGATTAGCACTAGAATATGCTGCTAGTCGCGAAGAAGTGCTATGGAAAGGATGTAGAGCCGTACTATTGTCTTTTTTTTCTGCCACTGGGCTACGTGAAATAAGCTGCAAAAGGACGAAAATCTGGGCCAAGTTAAGGTGAAAGGAGTAGAGTCTATGATATTGTTCTACTTACCCACTTTATCTAAAACTCGTACCGTGTTAGAAATAGTTCACTCTCTACTTCTCTGCTTATTATACTGCGTTTAATTTAGCCTGAGAATACTCCTAACTCCTTTCACGTCAGATGATGGTCGAATGCACAGACAGACATAAGGGTGAATTTGCCTATAGTCCCTTCACCTTAACTTGGCCTAGATTTCAGCTCTTTTGTGGCTAATATCACGTGTCTCCAGAAAAAGTCACTGCTACGGTTCCACATCAATTCCTCCGTAGTACTTTGAGACCAGCACCATATTCTAGTGTTAATCTCTTGCTGCAACTCGGCTGTCAAAGTGGGAGATGGCAAGTTTAGGCCACATCAGAGTGAAAAGAGTATAGTAACGAAAAGACGAGAAGACTCATGGAAGTGGCCCGGTTCCGTCCCATGAAAACAAAGACTCTATTGTTAATTCTGTTTTATTATTCTATCTATTCATTTTAAGAGATATAGTGGAGGGGTAAAAAAAAAAAAAAATAGCCTCCATTAATTTTTTCTGTTCTTGCTACCACCGAATTTTTGTGTTTCTTATTCTGTCGGTTAAGGAAGCTCCCTAACACCTTTTCCTAAGCGACTTATTTATTTACAGTCTCGCTATCCTCTTTTGTGTTATTTAAATCATTCTAATATCACCATACTCTGCATAAGTAACGTACAAAGGGGATAGTAACTGTCCACATCCAAGAATTAGTCGCTAAGGAAAAGGTGTTAGGGAGCTTCCTTACTCGACGCGAATGTCGGCTCAGGTCGTCATTGTTTAGAAATTATCTTTACTGATCTCTCCTTTATTATAACTTTTTTATTTATTTATTGGGATTTACTTAGCTCAGAGAACTTATACGCTGAGTGGTGAGTCTATAAGCGAAGGACGCCTGGTGCTCTAGTGGGTTACGGCGATCCAATTGTATGGGGGCGTGCAAGGGTTTACATCTGAGGGTTGGTTAGGGTTTATTGCTCACGTAATGCCACTGGGGACGAATGAAGCTGATTATCATTGCTTTAAATATTTCGATTGTATCCTAGCCCAGGGTTCCTACGCTCCTGATGGTGCAGAAAAAGGATAGGGTGAAGGATACATGCAAAAGCTTCTATACACTCTTTACTATAAGTTGGTCCAGATTTTCGTCCTTTCGCAACTTATTTCACGAACGGCAGCGGCAGAAAAGGACATTGCTACGGCTGTGTACATCATTTCCACAGCACTTTTTCGTGACTAGCAGCATATTCAAGTGTTAATCTACTGTTACATCTCAGCAGTCAGTTAGAAGAGACGCTAAGTTTCAGTAAAAAAGAGTACAGTAATGAAGGGAGTAAGCAAGATACTGGAAGTCAGAGTGTAATGACTTATCTTTAAATTTACACACCATTTTCTCTATTCTAAAGTGAAAATAAAAGCTTGACATCATCGCTCATTATCTGGACTTCTGGTGACCTCAAGTGACATCATTCCGTGTCAGGTTGGGTCCTTGGGCTTAATGGTTTGACAGGTGGACTTTCTGAAATCAGGTGACTTCATTATTTGTTAAGGTGCTCGAGATAGACCTGTATTCTCGCCTGGTAAGGAAGCTCCCTAACACCTGTTCCTAAGTGATTTATTTTGCTTATTACAACTTCCTGTCCTGTGTTACTTAAATCATTCCTTAGCGATTTACTTTTAGATACTGCTGGTTAATATCCTCTTGTGCGCTATTAATGCAGTGTGTGGCGATCTTTGAAGGATTTAGATAACAGAATCGGACGGTAATAAGCAAAATAAATCGCTTAGGAAAAGGTGTTAAGAAGCTTCCTTAACGACGAGAATACGGGCAATAATTTCTCTCGGCCACATTCTTGTCGGTAAATGAAGCTCCCTAACACTTCTTCCTAGGAGATTTATTTTGCTCATTACACCTTCCCATCCTCTTCAGTGTTACTTAAATCATTCTAATATCACCACCCTCTGCATAAATAGTCTACAAAACGAAATTACCCAGCCGTATCCAAAAATAAATCGCTGAGGAAGAGGTGTTAGGGAGCTCCCTTAACTATCGACAATTAGAACTTCACCCATAAGACTTCTGCTGACCTCAAATGGCCCCTGAAGTGCCAATGATGTCCTCTTAAATTTGCTCCTTGGCTTTAACCTTTGACCTAATTCAGCTGAAGTAAGAGTTCTCGTACTGAAGTGGTTCCTGAAAGCTTCCTCTAACCCATGGATTAAAAAAAAAAAAGTTATATTCTGGACAAAATCGTAGTGAAACGCTAAGAATTTTAAAGGAATCTCTCTCTCTCTCTCTTCTTTTTTCTTTTTCTTCTTTCTTTTTCTTTTTCTCTCTCTCTCTCTCTCCAGTTACCGCGTCATGGTGCCAAGTGGACGGGAGTACGGACGCCGCCTTGAGGATGGGACTTACTCAGGACTCCTCGGTCATTTTCAGAGAAGGGTGAGTCCGAGAAGGCAATGTTTAATCCGTCGCTGAGATTACGTGTTTTTCTTTCCGTGTGGGAACTGAACATGAAGGTTGAGTGCAATTTAGTAAAACACATTAGCAAGGAATGGGTTGATGAGGCTAACTCCTCCAGTTGACGAAACACACACACACACACACACACACACACACACACACACACACGGCGTTAGTTGTACAGGGTAATCCTTATACTCGTATTGGAAGCGTTTGGTGGTCTAGCCAAAAAAATAAATAAATAAATAAATAATAATAATAATAATAATAATAGATTGAAGCCTACCTGCATGGACAAACCTTCGATCCACAAAAGATGACGGTATATTTTCCAGTTATGTCACTAGAGGAAGCTGACAGGTTGAAATGCATCGTAAATTGATCAAAGAACATACAGCATTACTTCCCAGCTAAAACCATGAAATGGAAGTATCATATATTTATTGCTGAACTGCTCGGGTAACAGATTGTGGCTGAGATTTTACTGGAGCTGGGTCAAAGTAGAGGCGTCGGGAATAATTGACAGCTATTTTTGGTAAAGGATCAGTAAATGCCTCTAGTAAGCTATAGTCGGAGAATCAGGTGTCTTTCCAGTGTTGTGCGAGGAATATACAGAACTCGGGAAACCCAAGCTACGTCTTAACTGACTTAATGCATTACTTGGATGATTTTATTTTTCTACGATGTGTTCAGCACGCCTTACGGACGATAATTCATTCCCTGCCTGTGCTAAAGCTTTGATATCTCTCTGAATCTGGGAGCTGGATGTAAAACTGAATACTCCAGACCGTACACTGAGGTAAAGTTTGGATGCTTCCTTGTCACAGCCAAAGCCACATTAACCTTTTTTCTTTTCCCAGGAGGGGGACTTATCGATGACACCCGTGGGCATCTCTCACCACCGCTGGCAGGCTGTCGACTTCAGTGTGCCCCTGTTCATGGACGAGACCCGGGTTATCTACACCAGACCCACACCCCAGGCTGATGTGGCAGGCTTCGTTAAACCATACACGGCTTGGGTATGGTTTCTTCTTGCGTGGACACCTCTTAATTTTCTTGTTGATCTGGCTGCGTGATTTGTCAGACATTACACGAATGGGATATGTTTGTACGTGGTGAGTTCTGAAGAAGAGATTCCGCTGCTAATATCAAGAATGTATGAAATAATTTTTGATACATTTTTTTCCGTTTGTATACTCGTACTTCACTGACTCATAACCAGATCGGATCTAAAACACCTACAGTATGGAACTATAAATATTTACACTGTAAGGGAAAGCTATCCAATACCCCTGCGTCTGTGTATGGAGGATTTGATTTTCTATTCTCATGAAGTCATTAGCCAGCTTTTCAAGGTCGTAGAAATCCCCTTTTCATTTCTAATCACCTCAGTCCCTCTTACTGGCTGCGTTAACAGCGGGTGTAGTTAGCTTTTCTAAATCTATAACTAAAAAAAAAAGAGAATATAATTATGTACACAGTAATTTATAAGCCTCAACTGACACTGACTTTTCCCCTCAGCGCTGAACGTCCACTTACGCTGATTCGTTTCGCAGTGCTGAGCTGTCTTATCATGTGGTTAGCCTAAGTTAAGGTGATACTGCAATGATGTTATTTTTTATTGGGATATTTTGTCAATGTTTCACTTTCCTTACTAAATTTTCACTTTCCTTACTAAAATGGTTCACGGTAACGAGTATGTATTTCTGACTCATTCGGCCCTGTACTGGAGCAGGATCAAGCAAACTTTTAATACTTATTATCTCAAAACTAGAATAATGCACACAAACTCTGAAAGTACTCCAAACGTTCTGAACATGTTTTAACAATTAATTTTAGCCTTAAGCCCTACAGACAGAGGGCATCATTTATCTTTAGTTTTGCTAGTTCCAGCTTATTTCATGCTAATTAGGTGAGAATAACAGGAGTATGGGCACGGGTTTCACTATCCCTTGCAGTACAAACAGGCTTTTCAAAGATTAATAAAACCATCTGGAGAAGAGGGAAGAATAAGCCAAAAATTACGTCGCCGGATTCAAGAGGCTAAGTACAGGGTAGCGTTAGACTGACACTCCATAATTTTTGAGGAAGTACTGTAGTTGCTTCTGACACCCTATAATCTGTGAGGAAGTACTGTGGTTGCTTCTGACACCATGCTCCTGACACCCTATGATTTTTGAGGAAGTACTGTAGTTGCTTCTGACACCCTATAATTTGTAAGGAAGTACTGTCGGTGGTTCTGACACCCTATAATATGTGAGGAAGTACTGTGGTTGCTTCTGACACCAAGCTCCTGACGCCCTTCGTGAGGAAGTACAGTGGTTGCTTCTGACACCATGCTCCTGACGCTCTTCGTGGGGAAGTACTGTAGTTGCTTTTGACACCCTGCTTCTGAAACTCTATAATTCGTCCATCTTAACATGGAGATTTTCGTCCTCTTGCTGTTTATTGTGGTTCACTGGCAGAATAAATGTATACTTGGGTCCTAAGTTCTCTCCATAGCACTTTGCGGATAGTACCACATTGAACCGCTCATGAATAGCATCATACTGTATCGTTCATCGCTCGCTACATCTCCGCTTTCACGATGGAGAGATGGTGGTTTTAGATCAACTTAATATGGGCACAGTATGACACCGTATTTCAGTGCTCATCATTTGCTACAGCTCTAAATACACGATGGAGGATGGCAATATTCGTCCAAGTTTACGTGGATAGAGCGTAGCATCATATGTATAATTTTAACATCTTGCCCCAGGTCAGCGTTCAAGATGGAGAGATGGCAATTTAAGTCAAACTAGGCAGAATATAACATCATATTCTAGTGTTCTCTTGTTAAAGCTCAGTATTCAAGATGGCGTACGGGTATTTTTAGGACAAATTAAAGTGAGTACAGTACAGAATCAGTCTAATGTGATTTCCCCTGTTAGAGTTCAACTTTCGAGATGGAGAGAAGGTAGTTTTAAGCTGAATTAAGGTGGGCAGAGTGCAGCATCAGAGTTTAGTATAAATTCATTGTTACAGTTTAGCATTTGAGATGGTGATGTGACAGTTTCAGGGCAAATGCAAGGGGAGAGAGTATAGCATCATAGTGTTAATTTCTGGTAAAAGTTCTGCTCATAAGACGGTGACCTGGCAGTTTTAGGACCAATTAAAATGAGCAGAATATAGTAGCTCCTTAAAGTGAGAGGGAAACAGAAATAATAATAACACTGTTTTGTGTAAATTTTTGTTTAGGCACAGGTCAGGCCTTTAATCAGCTTTGTATTACACCTGTGGAAATAGTAGCCGTGTCGCTTCTTTGTGCCAACAGACGAATTACTGGGCGCACCACTCACACTATTTTCGTAGGGGTAATGAAGACAAAATCGATGTTCTTAGTAAATATTAATTACACAAACAGAGTATCAGCATTACAGAAAATACCTCTTTCTTGTTAAACCGCAAATTGCAAAGGGATCTAGTCGAATCACAAATATATTTCACTTCATCTCTGCCGAGACTTAATAGAAACCAGTATGCAATCACAAGTTGGTGTTCAATTTGTGGCAGCGGTATAGTTCAGACAGGTGAAACAAACCTACTAAACACACTGTCATTCCTACCTCATTACTCTGGCACGTCGAAATTCAGATATGCATAGCTAAGTAGTCGTCAGTGAGCCAGTTCCATCATGTGGAAAAACTACATACAGTACTTGGGGCAAAGGCCAGAAAATAATTGAGTTACTCGTAGTCACTTGAAGAGAGAGAAGTTTTCTTTCAGAGATGCGTGACTTAATCTCTCCCACTTACCTTCCCTCAACTTCCCTCCCTCCCCTCTCTCTCTCTCTCTCTCTCTCTCTCTCTCAGCTGACATGTCACTTTCTTTCCTGCCTCCCCAGGTGTGGCTAGTGCTGTGTGTGTGTGCCGTGTTGGTGGTGCTGGCTACCTTCATCGTCCAGGTGGCTTACGACGCACCGACTCGCAACCCGTACGTATCAGGTGAAGTTACGCATGAACACAGACTAACCTGCACAAACGAACAATCACCTGCAAGA
>JAGKTI010001635.1:568-14996 GCA_018397915.1 Birgus latro | reverse complement strand
GTAAAAACAAATAATACAATAAAGCTACCCCAAACTGAACACACTGAGTCACCTCCGATACCTCACACCGGTATGATGTATGGCCGGCAGGGGTGAGGGTGAGGGTGAGGGGGAAGGGGAGCACAGACCCCCAAGCGGCAATACCGAAGAGACCAACACCCCACCAACTCTCCGCAGGGCACCACCAACTCTCCGCAGGGCACCACCAACACTCCGCAAGGCACCACCAACACTCCGCAAGGCATTACACTGGACCCTTGGCTGTCTCCTGGCTCAGTGTAAGTTTCATGAGAGGTTTGGCCACATAAAGAGGTCGTCTGAGCCAGGAAAGCGAATCAGGCAAGGTTGTGTTTTGAGATGTGTGAGGTAGAGGTTTTATGCAGGTAATTTTGGTGACTGGACGAAAAGCGAGGCAATCAACGTGGTATGACTTTTTTTTTTCACGGATGCTGGACGTAATTTCTCCCTCTTAGCATCCCTCCAACTTCCATCTCTCTCTCTCTAACCTGCTGGGGATCGTAGGGGTTTACATTCAAGGGATGCTCGAGCCTTAGTGGTTACATTATTTTTCTCATGGGTGAGTGAGGCTGGTCGCATTCACTTTAAATGTCAGGACTGCGTAGCCTAGCCCAGGGATCCTACGAAATGTAGGACTGGATGATGGATGGATGGATGAGTAAAAAAAAAAACCTGTCTATCGCAGCGGTGCCGTGGGAGCCAAAGGGCGGTGTGGTTCGGGTGGTGGGCGGGCTGTGGCTGCTGGCTTCCCTCATCCTGGCCACTGTGTACCGATCCAACCTCAAGGTAAGCTTGTCATTTTAGCCCTTTTTATAGGTGGGGCGGAGCTTTCCATCCACTCACTCGATGTGGTGAGCTCTAAGGTAACTCTACATTGAGGTTATACTTCAGGATCTACAATAAGTGACACTCCAAATGGTATCGTGTTTACAGTGTACATAATGCCACTCAGGAAGGAGGGGCTGATCACTGTGGCTTTAAATGTCGGGACTGAGAAGTCTAGCCCTGGGCCCCTACGCTCCTGATGAGGCCAAAAAAGACTGGGTAATTGATAGGTAGATGGATGAATATAATTGGATAGATGGGTGAATACAGATGGATAGATGAATGAATATGGCTGGATAGATGAATGAATATGGCTTGATAGATGGATGAATATAACTGGATAGATGGATGAATATAGATGGACTGATGGATGAATACAGATGGATAGATGGATGAATATGGCTGGATAGATGGATGAATATACCTAGTTAGATGGATGAATATACCTAGATAGATGGATGAATATACCTGGATAGATGGATGAATATACCTGGATAGATGGATGAATATACCTTCGTCTAGAAATATAACCGTGTTCATTTAGCAACAGTGTTTTTACGGGTCTTGCCGTGCTTTGGCCACTTTACGATATTTATTAGCGATATTACTGGTGCCTCTAGAAATATACAGGCTTGTCCAAATATACAACATCGCAGTTTCTCGTGTCGTGGGGGACGGCTCAGTTTCTTGTTGTGAGGAGCAGTGATAGTCTGAGTCCTTTACGAAATTGCTAATGAAGAATGTAATTTTCTGGACTGAAGATGCACACACATACATACATACATACATACACACACACACACACACACACACACAAATGAAACAGGTAACAGGAAGTGGAATTTTACAGAGCCTGGGCAATGGTAACGCACATACGAACTCTGAAAACATAACACGTTGATCACCTTACATATGCCCACTTACTAACATATTCTTTTAGTGGACCTTTACCATAATTACTGTCAGTTACTTCTTGGCGTCTCTCTGATGCATTCTTGGAGACATATTAACCCTGAGAACAAGACCACTAACGCCTTTGGATCTGTTTTCGGCATCTCTCTTTGGCGACTCTATCCTAGGCCATGCTCATCCTTCCCAAGATCCCTCTGCCATTCACCAACCTCGAGGAACTAGGCGCTACGGACATCTCAGTGTTTGTGATTAAGGGCAGCCTCGCCGATCACGCGCTGGGTGTAAGTAGGCTATTTCAGAGCTTTGTAGTTTTCCTAGACTTAATTGGATTCCTAACACCTCTTCCTTGGCGATTTATTATGCATGTATCCCCTCAATGTTTTCTTCCATCTATATACCCGTAGCATCTCTTCCTAGGCGATTCATTATGCATCTATCTCCAACATTTTCTTGCATGTATATACTCTTAGCATTTCTTCCTAGGCGATTAATTATGCATGTATCTCCTCGATATTTTCTTACATGTATATACCCTTAGCATCTCTTCCTAGGCGATTCATTATGCATATATTTCATTACTATTTTCTTGCATGGTATAAACTGTTAGCACCTCTTCCTTGGCTGTTTATATTATTCTTAATATTTTCATACCTCTAGCGCCTTTTCCTTGCCGATTTATCATACCTATATCTCCTTATATTCTGGCATGCAGTATACACCAAACATCTTTTCCTTGGCGACTTATTATGCATGTTTCTCCTTAATATGTTCTAGAATGTTACAAATATAGTACATCACATTAATACTAACAGCCCTCATACACAGCATACTCGAAGCTCCCTAACACCTCTTCCTTAACGGTTTATTTTTGGATATGACTGGCTAGTAGCATTATGTACTGTAAGTTATTTATGAGAGTGTGGTGATACTGAAATGACTTAAGCAATAAAGAAGACGACGGCACGGTGTAATAATCAAAACAAATCGCTTAGGAAGAGGTGTCAGGGAACCTCCTTAACTGACGAGAATACAGGCGTGGGAAAAGTCAATCCTAGGCTAAATAAAATAATGTGGTACAGAGAATATGACGAATAATGCGTCATCTGGCTGAAGTGGTTAAGGGTTCTGCAGTAATAAATAATAAAAAAAAAAAATCCCTTCCTTGCAATAACTGAATCAGGTGTAGATAAAGTGGTCTATAAACTGCTCCTGTCGTGTGTGTGTGTTGCGGGAACGGCTCAGTGTTCCGTAAATCACGCTCTCTATCATGTATGTGTTGCAGGGACGGTTCAGTGTTCCATAAATTGCGCTTAGTGTTCCATAAATTGCGCTTTCTGTCATGTATGTGTGGCAGGGACGGCTCAGTGTTCCTTAAACCACGCTCTCCATCATGTGTGTGTTGCGGGGAACGGCCCAGTGTTCCATAATTTGCCCTCTCTGTCATGTGTGTGTTGCGGGTACAGCTCAGTCTGCTTCTGTGGTGAGCAAAGACTTTTTACCTGCTTTATTACATTACTAATTAACCATACAAACAGTGGACATTAATAGACACTAAAATACATGAAAGATGACATTTCTATACTGTTTTACTCTAAGCTGGTTCAAAATTTCTTACTTTTGTAGCTTGTTTCACATCGCTTAGTGGCAGAAAGACAATATCCGGATTCTACTTACTTTTTATAACACTTCTTTGTGACTAGCACTATAGTCCTGTCGTAATCTATTGCTACAACTCACCATTCAAGGTAGAGATGGCAATTTTAGGCCAAGTTCGAGCAAAAAGGTAATAATTAACCCCCCCAAAAAAACAATGGACATAAAGAATCACTCTAAAATACATGAAAAGGTGATGGAAGTAGAAAATAATGCAGGAAAGAAACCGAAAACGCTTAGTGAGCCGTCCCTGCAACACAAGATAAGTGGACTGTATAAGATTTGGATCATCCTCCCCCTAAAGAAAAAAGTTCGCCTAATTCGGACTCTTATCCGGCAATTACCTTAATATAGACTGGCTAACCACTCCAGAAAACATTCCATACTCACCATGAAAAACATTCTAATTGATATTAACCAGCCGTATCCAGAAATAAATCGCTAAGGAAGAGGTGCTAGGGAGTCTCCTTACCCGACGAGATTATGGCCCCTAGTCATTGCGCATTTGGCTTGCAATATTGCTACGGCGCCAGGGAGTTTTGGGAAATATTCAACATGTTCTTTGACGGTCATCCTCTGTAGTCTAACAGCTTCCTCTGAGTCAACGTTTTTCTTTTTCAGTTTCACAATTGTTGAGTCCTACATGTACTAAGGCCGCCAAAACACTCCTACATTCATGGCTTACTAGGCTCTACACTAGTAACTAGAGGGGGGAAGAGGAGCTTGATGCTGTGGCCATTGAAGCAGCAATAATAGAGAGATAATGATGCAACACTACAATGGAGTGGTTGAAGGGAGTCAGTAAAAGGAGGTGAACTGATGAGGGGAAAAAAAAAAAAAACTTTGATTCATTCCTGTTTACGAGACCTAAATCATCGAAGCCTTTAATCGTTCTTTTTCGCATTCAAATATGAAATAAAAAGTGTGTCTGGACGTATGTAAACAAACAAGTTTTGATTTGACTTTCTTTTATCTGACCTTCTCTGAAAAGGACAGTGTATAAGAATTAGATGCATTCTTTCTTCACTAAATAAACGTTCATCCTTTTCCGAACTTCAGAGCGCATCTCAGAACTCCACGTTGGGTCGGATCAGGGACCAGATCCACGTAAGCCCCGACATCTACGGCAACGTGCGGATGCTGCATCAGGGGCGGACTGCCGGGTTTGGGGTGATGAGCGCTCTGAGGCTCCTTGTGGCAGACGCATTCACTAGGGTATGTACAGTACTATGTGGGCTTGGGAGGCACGCGAATTGATTCTTTAGGGATAAGAAGGGCCTGACAAGGGTTTGGGGGCAGCAGTAGGGGATCTAGGGATTAACGCTACATGAGAATTACATATACTGTAACATGAGGTCCATTGGCAAAGAACGAGCTTATTCGTCATGATAAAACTGATTACATCAAAATGTCTCTTATGCTTGAGAAAAAAAATATAAATGAGGGAGGCTGTTCTCTGCCCACCACTCCCTACAGCCAAACAGCTGGCAGGAAAAAAAAAATAATGCTGGAAAGATCAACATCCAAATTACTGTAAAGTAGTCCATATAAATTACGTTTTTATAAAGAACTCTTATTACCTACTAGTCCAGTGATCTACTTACAGAAGAATTTTAAGCAAATACTTACATTTTACGGATATTGAGAAGTAGACTTCGATGCACAGTCATGTAGCCATATTTTAAATCTTTCCAGGTTCATCACCACCATTAAAATCTCCAGTTCAGAATTTTTGACACCAGTAGCTTTCCGAATAAACCATCTTGTACTATCAGCCTCGAGCCAAAAACCCAAATAACTAACCTCATCTGCCATTACCAGCCTGATTCTTACTTATTCCCTTGACCCTGAGACGGAAGGCTGAAGCATAATTCCAACACAACACAGCATACCTCATCCCTGACTTTCCCACCTCTCTTCACTCTGTCTCCGTCCACCACGCTTCCACCCCCACCTCTCCCGCCCACACCCGCCCACCCATCCGCTTCTCCCCCACCTACACACGATCAAAAAAATATCGGACAGGAGGGGTCTGGCCAAATCTTATGTGATGATTAAAGCTCACGATTCCCTCTTAAACTTGTATTTCCAGTGAATGTGCAAGTAATAATAATACTTGCTATGGATAAGGTGGAATATTATACAAGCAAACAATATAATGGACTCTGAAGAAAGCAGGGATATTAATCATGGAATGTGTATGTGAGTCATGTGGAGCGGGGGACTGGGAGGGGACGAACGAGGTGAGATGTAAGGATGAAGTGGAGAGAAGGGGAGTGTGAGTTGAGGGGAAGGCAGCGTAATGACAGGGGACAGGGTGACATGGAGGCGATTTGTTTGTGGCCACTTCTTACGGGATTACGGCGCGTGGCTATAGATAGACAGATAAATAGGCTAACTGGCATATTACGCAATTCATTTCCTATATTATCAGACTGTTTTCCTCTGCAGGCACAACAACACTTATATAATGTCTTATAGCTATTTCTTGACTATAAATACAGTGAAATTTATACAGAATATCAACCAGTCGGAAATAGTTCAAAATGAGTTCGTGCCTACCACCTATAATCTTGCTTTTCACGACTGCCAAATAACACACATCCAAGAGTGGGAGTTTAGTAGCTTCAGTTGTCCGCAAATCTGCTACCTCATCTTTGTCCTCTTCACACCCCAATCATAACTTAGTGGCAGAGAATGTCAGAAATTGCAGGGAAGAAACAGATAGGTCATTATTATCGACGAAAGCAGGATAAGTGTTCCGTAGGTGAAAATGTATGACTCCACGTAAAAAAAAAAAAAGTCTTAAATATATTCCGTTTATTTTCTTGAACAGAGTGGGTACTGCAAACTTTACGTCATCTCCAAAGGTATTCTGCCTACCACCATCAGCCTTGCATTTCCCAAGAACTCTACCCTCATACCCAAAGTCAACAAAATGTGAGTTCCTTTACTTTTATAACAGATTCACTACAGTACAGGACAGCCTTTAAGTTGAGTAAGATCGTATGGCATTCGGAAGACGATATCAATACCTGACATAATTGTTTTAAAAGAGTAATATTTATGATTCATTTGTTTTATTGATCTCGTCACACATATTTGTTAAATTCTGGGGATCACAAATCGATCATATTTACCTGTGAGAAATTCTGTCAGCTGAAGGAGGAGTATTATCAAGGGTTTAGTAGGTTCTGTGACATGTTTTCCTTACATTATTTATCTGCAGATGCCACGTTAATATTTTCTTTTAGGATATTAGTATAAAGTGGCCATATTACAATTAGTATTTGGTATAGAAGAGAATATTAATCCTTCACTAGTCAAGGTCCCCCGACGAGAATATAAGTCGCCATAGCAGTAAAGTGATTAAGCTTTCGACCCATCTTGTTCTTAACAACACTTTCTTATTACCAGAACACTCATGTTTCTTCCCTCCTTCCATTTCCTGATGTACCTCTGCTTTCAAAGACACTACTCTTAACCTTCCCAGTATACACCTTGTTTTTGGTCTGATTCTCCATCCAAACACACGTCGCCCATACACGTAACTCCCATGCTTCCCATTCTTCTCCATCCATACACACTACACTCAGTAACCTTCACACACACACACACACACACACAAAGCTCGCCCTTCTTCATCAATAACCTTCCCACACACGCACAGCTTCGAAGTTCCTCAGTCTCATCTTTTATGTTCTTGTTGTACGTCTGCTTCCATACTCCTCGACCTTTTAGTTTTTGGACTATTTCTTCCTCCAAGCACCACGAACTTGTTCTTCGTATATTTCTCCTTCTTCCCAGCATCCCACATTCATTCCCCTGATATATGGCTGTCCTTGCTATAAAACGAGTCTCACCTCAATGTGTGGAGCTGTTCAGTGTCTCGGATTATCTTCTGCCAAACACTCGACCGCCATTAACCTTCCCGTAATTCACCTTCCCTTAAAAACTGCTGTTGCTCTTGGTTTCCCTCTCCATCGAATCACAACACTCACACTCTGCTTTCTGCTTTTTACTGTTGTTAAGAACTCCACATACTGATAGTGTGGATATTATTATTATTATTATTATTATTATTATTATTATTTTGTTGGGGGTGGGTGGGATTAGATGGCTGACATTCCAAGACCGTTCGAGGGAGAGACTTGAAATTTTCAGGGGTGATTTATCTTGGTGGCAGGCTTCTTTTGGCACATTTTTTTTTTTTTCTAGCACTAGCGCCGCACTAGTCCCCCCTCCATGTTTTTTTTTTTATTTTTTATTTATGCTCTCCTGCACAGCAAAAACTACTGAATCGATTGCTTTGCAAATGTTCCAGTATGTAGTTGTCAACATATACTAGTTAACCTGGGTATTGATACTGAAATCCAACAAATACTTAACGAGATATTGAGGGAGATCAAAATGGCCGCCACAGGCCTGAAAATACTAAACCGGAAAGTATTTGGCTAATTTGTACCAACTTCGGTGGAAATGTAGTGGGTCATGTGAACATGATCTGCATAGTATGAATGACCTTGACCTTGATAAGGCCACAGGTAAAAATCCGTACAAAATTTTGAGTCATATCAAAGGTCCCTTAACATTAGGTCTACGATGATAACAAAAGTATTTTCATCGGGAATGTGGAGTTCTTTGAATATTGCTTCAGCAATTTCAGGGAGCTAATTATTATTATTATTATTATTATTATTATTATTATTATTATTACTACTACTACTACCACGACCACTACTACTGTAACTACCACTACTACTACAGATTGTGGAGACTGAAAGAGTTCGGTATCCTGCAGCACCTATACAAGACCGAGGTGGCCAACGCCTCGGAGTGCCTCAAGCCCATCGCTGCCACCACACCCACGGACCTCAGGCCACTCGAGCTGGGCGATTTCTACGGGGTCTTCTCCGTCTACGTTGGGGGTTAGTTCTAGGCTGTAATTCTCCATCTTTCTGTTTCCTCAAAAGACAAAGCAAAAAGTACTGGAGGCTAAATTAATCTAAATATTGTCTCACGTTAATAATGCTGAAAAATTACCTCAGACACGATCATTCTATTACATGCTGATCGTCCTAAGTGTTGCTTGCTAATGCTGTAAATAAGGGTTGTTCTTGCATATAGCGACTATGATAGATACAAGGCCGGGCAGTGGATGTTGGAGTGGCCCTAGTGAGAGACAGCAGTGTTTGGAAACTCCCTGTACTGTTTGCAGATGATACTGTGTTGTTGAGTGAAGACGAAGGGGAGCTGCAAGGCTTGGTAGATGAGTTTGGGAGAATGTGTAAGAAACGGAATCTAAAGGTGAATGTAGGGAAGAGTAAAGTGATGGTCTTCGAGAGAAGTGAAGCCAGTGAGTGTACAGTGAGATTGGATGAGGAGGATATGGAGAATGTGAGTGCATTTAAGTACTTGGGTAGTGTGATGAGTAAGGATGGAAGTCTGGAGGGTGAAGTGCTCGAAAGGGTGCAGCAGGGAAGGAAGGTTGCTGGTTCGTTGAAAGCAGTGATAAGAAACAGTGAGGTGAGCATGGAAGTGAAAAAGTTGTTACATGACAGTATTGTGATATCAACTCTAACATATGGAAGTGAAGCTTGGACCCTGTTGGAAGGACAGAAGTCAAGAGTGAGAGCAGTGGAAATGAGTTATTTGAGAGGAGCATGTGGAGTCACATGGAGAGACAGACTAACAAATGAGGAAGTGAAGGAGCGTTGTGGTGTGGTTGTGGACGTGATAGGAAGCGTTAGGAGAAACACGTTAAGGTGGTTTGGGCATGTGGAAAGGATGGAAAGTGAAAGACTGACGAGGAGAGTGTATGTGAGTGAGGTGGAGGGGGCGAGAGGGAGGGGGAGGCCGAGGATGAGATGGAGGGATGGAGCGGAGAGTACATGAGAGAGGAGTGTGTGAGTTGCGAGCGGGGTGGTGAAATGGCGGGGGACAGAGCGACATGGAGGCGATTTGTTTGCGGCCACCCCGCGCGGGATTGAGGCGTCTGGCAATATATAAGGGAATGGTCACTAGTCAAAAAAATGAAACGGAAAAAATAAAAGTAAAAATAAAATGCCAATCCCATTTTGCCAATGACCTTGACCTTTGATTGATCGCTCTAAAAATTGAACCCCTTCGTCCTTGCCTTATCCTCAATCATACCGCCAAGTATGGCCTACGTGGATCAAAACTGGTCATGTTTACCTTGTCATGTGACCTTGACCTTTGACCAGATTTACTTAAAAAACAGTAAATCAGTCATTGGCTGTCCTTCAACCCTTCCAGCAAGTGTGGCCCATATCAGATCAAAACTGTATCAGTTATTTTATTCACACACACACACACACACACACGGGTCCAACTTTGATCTTTCGTCGATTGATCTGAAATCTTGTTTTTGCCTTATCCTTAGCCCTTCCACTAAGGTTTAATCGAATCGGATCAAAACTGTATTAGTTGACCTTGCCATGAGACACTGGTCTTTGATCTAAGAACAGTATATATGTTTTACCTTGACTCACCATCAACATTTCCATTAAAATTGGTTTAATAGGATCAAAACTGTTTGATTTATACTGTTCTCACACACAGGTAGACACACACACATGCCGAAGAAAACATTACACCCACAATGCTTACGGCACTTGTGGATTTAGTAAGGACTTCATGTGGATTCAAGGGATGTGCAAGCTTTTTTCCACCTCTCCATTTGCAGGCATGGTGTTGGCCGGACTGGTGTTTTTCCTGGAGGTTCTGATAGCCACTCTCACACGGCAAAGGGTGAAGCGTGTCGCAATGGCACCAGCACAAAAGAGAATCCACAGCCATGTCACCAGCAGCGATCACCACTAACGTCTGTCGGTATATCGGTTGCCGGTCACCCTCATGCACCCCACTATCTTCCAGGACAGTTTTACAGTATAACCTCAATAAAAAATCTCTGGGGGCGCCCGTTTGAAGTGGTCAGTATCTTGCACTATAACGTGTTTTTGGTCAGATAAGTTTAGGATAACAACAACAGCGGCAACAATGACAACAGCAGCAGCAACAGTCGTCCTACGTTGGACTGACAGTCTTCAATAGCATTATCATTATCTACGAGAACCCTAATAACAAGAGATTCTACATTTACGTAATAATCATAATAATAATGATAACAACTCTATCTGGCCTCCCTCTCCCCCACGCACCTCTACGATTTCCAAAAGCAAAAATTAACCCAACATCCTCAATGGGCTTTAGGGGGATACTGATTTCTAACATATTTACCATGTTCAGTACGTCCAGTCTAGGATGGTACGCTCCCTATCATGTATGTGAACCAATGTTAGGAATGGATCTATGTATCAATAAAAGTTGCATGTGCATTGCTTTTCACTTACCTAACTGCTTCGTTTGGCTGTGTTGTTATGAGGTGAGAAAACCCCTTTCATTGGTAAGGTTTTTTACAGAAAGGGAAAGTACTATCCGGCGGTCATTTCCCTCCTCCTCCTCACCCTCCTCCCAAATGCCGGAGACACTGAGAGCTATCCCAAGCCTCTAACAAGATACATTGCTCAGTTTGCTCCCTGCACATCACAAACGCTAATCGCTCACGTGGATTTGTACAGTGTAACCCTTGCAGAGACTGGATTCACACGACGTGCGCCACACTTACAAATATCAGACAACCCCACAGCACAAGGGTAAGTAAATGCAACACGACCGCAAACACTCTTTCGTCACACCAGACGCAATCTCCAACAAACCCCCCTACTCACACATTTCCCGTCATTACAACTCAGCTATTGCACTCAAACACTACACCTACAACACACCTACACACTAGTCGTATGCCGCATCGAACACGCTGCATAAGCATATCACAGGTAAAATAATGTCGATGTCCTCCGCACCAAAACACCAAAAAATAACAGACTTTCTTCACGAACACATCATATACACTGCACTCCTACAAGAACTAAAGCTCACAACAGCATACAAACGTCCACACAGTCACTACTCACACTCCACACAGACAGAACTGATGGTCAAAGAGGAGGCCCCATCACTTGCATTCACACATCCATTCTCTACAAAGACGCAACACAGAAAATACAGTCACTTTTTCAGAATGACACCACAAAAATTCAGTCACTTAGGGTTAACTCTATTTACAAACAAGAAATCAACAATTTTAACATTTACTTCCCCCCCACCCCTCCCTGACACCTCTCACGCTGTTCCTGAGCAATATATCTCTCAGCCCATCCCCAAACGCAGACATTTACATCTTTCAGTGCTGGGAACAATAACGCTAAAAACAATGCCTGGTATGAACACAATCAAGACGCCCGTCGAGGCCTCAAAGTTACGTCAAAATAAAATATAGTCTCACGATGCGCCTACATCCCATACCAGGCACACAGCTCCCAACCCCCTGCATACATCACATTCTGTTCACCTTCACTCTCATTCAACACCACCTGGCGGACTGAACCTAGACTCCTTCAGATCACCTCCCTACCAACATCACCGTAGAAATACACTCCAACCCACAACGATCACAAATAACTTACACACACTACAAGACTGCATTTTGTACAACACTCATCTCATCGAGGAAAGAGAACAACACTTTAGCTAAATGAATTCAACACCCCTCACCTACACTGCCAGGCACGTTACCAAATTTAAACACCACATTCCACGAAGCAAAAGAACACATTACAACCCAAAGTTTACACCGGAGATTACTCGCCTCATAAAACAATGCTGCTCACTCAAACACAGCCCTCTCCCACATACACACGCTAACATCACAAGGCTCCAGGAATTAAACAACAAAATTGACAAGAAAATTAGGATAAAAAAAAAATAGCAAGCCTCTGAAACAACACTAGGCCACCCCAAACCCCCCTTTCAGCCCTAAAATATACACAAGAAAATCACAGACTTACAAACAAGCACCTCCAAGCCTCATGCTGCCAATATCTTCAACACCCAACACATCCCTTCATACGCAACACATGCAACCATACCCATCAACCAATACGCAATCGGTTTACAGTATGTCATCTAACACCAACACGCACTGAATCATCTCTAAATGGGCAGTCCTTTCCACTCGACCACAGTGCAAACCTTTCACTCCAGAACAGAAGCGTATCATTATCAAGTAAACAAAGAACTCTACAAACAGTATCCAGGCCTGCACAAACATTAGCAATCACTCAAACACACATTCTGGCATTCATAACATTCGGGAGCATGGATTAATCACCACTATACGCAAGCCAAACAAGCAGCCAACACACACTTCTTCGTACCGACCCGTAGCACCACTTAGCGTACCAAGATATATGAAGATCTAATTCGTAACAATGCCACACCCCACGTCCCTCTTGCCCCCTCACAACAAGGTTTTAGAGCACTACACTCTGCATAAACCATACTAACCTACACCTTACCAACCTCACACCACACACATCTGACGGCAACTCCTCGAGACCTACACAGCGAACTCTCTTACAAGAATAGACATAAGTAAGCCCTAGATGCCATTCCCTGATGTAAACAAATCACCAAACCCAACAGCACAATCAAGAATAACATCAAACGCTGCTTGTCAACAATATATCTGGCAGATAGGCACATGCCACACTCTATGGCACATCATCATTAACTGGGCCCCATTCTTTCATCCACACTTTTTAAAATACAGGTATACATGCATGATATTCTTAATAACATTTGCCGTTAACCAAAGTATACCGTATAATCATAAAATGAAAACATGCCCTTTTGATATGTAAGAACACTTAATAAAGCCGGCTCGACAACCCTTTCAGCCTAATGACGTATATTTTACCGAGCTTTATCTTTCAGACGACTCTTCACTTTAGGGGATACGTCCTTTTAGTCACCTGCATGTGTGGAGGACTGGCTTTTAGAGATGTTTTAGTCGACCTCATAGTATATTGCACTTTGTCATTCTGGATATACTTGTCAACCATCGCGGCTACATTACGTTACACTCACTGCTGCCCCCTTTGCAATGGGTCGGGATGTGGAAATCTGAAAGGAAACATCAGTGTATGTGGTGATTTCACTTCTTTTTGACCTGCTGTGGCAAGGTGGCTAAGGTCTCGCTGTTAGGGATTCTTATTCGTCCTGATTGTACATTATTAACATACTTGTTTCAAATACGGACACAAGAAGGAAACGCAACACTTCATAAGGTAAATATATCAATGAAGACAGCTCAAAAACAGCCACATGCTCCAGCGCTTTAAGTCAACCATAAATACAAACGTTTTCTAAAGTTATATTTAGTTTTCTGCTCTGATTGAAGGGGTAGCTCCTCAAAATCCGCCGTGGCAAAGTAAGCTTCAGTACTGTACTCGGATATTTCCAATTACACCCTTTAATTACTTCCCTAGCTACCCTCTACACTCCTCATATATTTTAGTTTCACCCTCAATTACTATGGTCCATCTTCTCGTCTATTTAGGAGGCTTTCTGGTACCTCGTCTATGATATTAATGAAAAGACTGTCAGTACTGAGACGTTATAACACATGAGAGAACATTCAAGTGTCCAAACCCTCTGAAAGTCGATCCTATGTTCTTGGGACTTGTACGTGGTTGTTAAGTGGCTGTTGTCATCACACTTCATCCATGCGGACTAAAAGGACTAGCTAACCCTCTCGCCGTCGGCACAACTCTAGTATTTTATTTCGGTTAACGTCATTGTATTTGGGTGAGAGTGAGTCACAGGAGCCTGAAGGTCTTATAACAAAATATCACCGCTAACTCAGCCACTACATATAATTTCCTCAGTTAAGAAAATCGTCTGGAGATGGAACGAATAAATCTGATAAATACGAAGTCGGACTGAAAGGGTTAAAGGAAGTCGGGAATCAGTGTCGTTAGAGAGAGAGAGAGAGAGAGAGAGAGAGAGAGAGAGAGAGAGAGAGAGAGAGAGAGAGAGAGAGAGAGAGAGAGAGAGAGAGAGAGAGAGAGAGAGAGAGAGAGTGTGTGTGTGTGTG
>JAGKTI010001634.1:40301-80613 GCA_018397915.1 Birgus latro | reverse complement strand
CATGGTTGTTCAGTCTGTATATGGATGGGGTTATAAAAGAGATACAAGGTCGGGCAGTGGATGTTGGAGCGGCCCTAGTGAGAGAGGGCAGTGTGTGGAAACTCCCTGTACTGTTGTTTGCAGATGATACTGTGTTGTTGAGCGAAGACGAAGGGGAGCTGCAAGGCTTGGTAGATGAGTTTGGGATGGTGTGTAAGAAACGGAATCTAAAGGTGAATGTGGGGAAGAGTAAAATGATTTTAAGTACTTGGGCAGTGTGATGAGTAAGGATGGAAGTCTGGAGGGTGAAGTGCTCGATAGGGTGCAGCAGGGAAGGAAGGTTGCTGGTTCATTGAAAGCAGTGATAAGGAACAGGGAGGTGTGCATGGAAGTGAAAAAGTTGTTACATGACAGTGTTGTGATACCAACTGACATATGGAAGTGAAGCTTGGACCCTGTTGGAAGGACAGAAGTCAAGAGTGAGAGCAGTGGAAATGAGTTATTTGAGAGGAGCATGTGGAGTCACATGGAGAGACAGACTAACAAATGAGGAAGTGAAGGAGCGTTGTGGTGTGGTTGAGGACGTGATGGGAAGCGTTAGGAGAAGCACGTTAAGGTGGTTTGGGCATGTGGAGAGTGAAAGACTGATGAGGAGAGTGTATGTGAGTGAGGTGGAGGGGGCGAGAGGGAGGGGGAGGCCGAGGATGAGATGGAGGGATGGAGTGGAGATGTATATGAGAGAGGGGGGTGTGAGTTGGGAGCGTGGTAGTGAAATGGCGGGGGACAGAGTGACATGGAGGCGATTTGTTTGTGGCCACCCCGTTCGGGATTAAGGCGTCTGGCAATAGATAGATAGATAGAACTGCTGAGATGGACGTTGCGGAAACCGAATGGATAGGTGAAGGGTGGAATCATCAGCATATGAGTGGATAGGGTTAGATGTACAGCTCAGAAGGTCATTGATGAATAAAAGGAAGAGAGTTGGTGATAGGACAGAGCCCTGTGGAACACCACTGTTGATAGGTCTAGGAGAAGAACAATGGCCGTCTATAACAGCGGCTATAGAACGACCAGAAAGGAAGCTAGAGATGAAGGCACAGATAGAAGGATAGAAACCGTAGGAGGGCAGTTTGGAAATTAAAGATTTATGCCAGACTCGATCAAAAGCCTTTGAGATGTCTAGTGCAATGGCAAAGCTTTTGCCAAAGTCCCGAAAGGAGGATGACTAGGAGTCTGAAATGTAGGTGAGAAGATTGCCAGTGGAGCGTCCCTGACGGAACCCATACTGACGATCAGAACGAAGGTTGTGACAGGAAAGATGCTTTAAAATTTTTCTGTTAAGAATTGACTCGAAAACTTTTGAGACACAGGATGTTAAAGCAATTGGACGATAGTTAGAGGGTTGGGAATGGTCACCCTTCTTTGGGCAGTGTGATGAGTAAGGATAGAAGTTTAGAGGGTGAAGTGCTTGAATGGGTGCAACAGGGAAGAGAGGTTGCTGGTTCCTTGAAAGCAGTGATAAGAAACAGGGAAGTGAGCATGGAAGTGAAAAAGCTACTGCACGACAGTATTGTGATACCAACTCCAATGCATGGAAGTGAAGCTTGGACCCTATTGGAGGGACAGAAGTCAAGAGTGAGAGCAGTGGAAAGGAGTTATTTGAGAGGAGCATGTTGAGTCACATGGAGAGACAGCCTGACAAATGAGGAAGTGAAGGAGTGTTGTGGTGTGGATGTGGATGTGATAGGAAGCGTTAGGAGAAACACACTGAGGTTGTTTGGATATGTGGAAAAGATGAAGAGTGACAGACTGACTAGGAGAGTGTATGTGAGTGAGGTGGAGGGGGGGAGAGGGAGAGGGAGGCCAAGGATGGGATGGATTGGAGAGGTATACGAGAAAGGGGGGCTTGAGCTGGGAGCAGGGCAGTGACATGGTGGGGGACAGAGCAACTTGGAGGCTATTTGTTTGTGGCCACCCCTTACCGGATTAATGCATCCGGCGATAGATAGATAGATGCTCGTCAGTGAAGAAGTTACGGACTCTGTACAAAAATCCAAGTTTCTTTGAGGTGGTTTTGGCAAGTGATCTGACATGAGAGGTCCAGCTGAAGGCACTGTTAAGTGAGATGCCGAGAATTTCAATACTTTTAGGGACGGGAATATTAGTAGTATTGAAGGTAATATATGAATCAGGCAATATCTGTCTATTAGTAAATTGTATATATTTGGTTTTACTAGCATTAAATGAGACAAGTTTGTTTTGTCCCCATTCATTGGTCATAGATACATTTTTATTTATGGAGTTGGCTGTACTGAGTTGAGAGTTAGAGATATTAAACTTTGTAAATGGGTGGTTGAGTGTGAATGAACAGTGAAGTGTTGAGTCATCTGCCTATGAATGGATGGGATTGTGGGTGACAGATAAGAGATCATTAATATGAACCAAGAACAGAGTTGGTGCAGAACTGATCCCCGTGGCACGGCGGCATTGAGTGGAAATTAGAATATACATCATCTACTTTTATTCCTATTTTTCTGTCGCTGAGATATGAGAAAAGCAGATGAGCAAAAGATGTTAGTCCATAGCAAGGGAGTTTGGACAGCAGGGAACAGTGCCACACTCTTGAAAACTTTAGAAATATCAAGGGCTACTGCATGAGTTTCTCCATGTTGGTCAGTTGATTGATGGATGGTATGAGTAAGAAGATTGAGTATATCAATGGTGGATCTTTTGTGGCAAAAACCGCATTGATTATCACTAATTAAGTTGTTGAATTCAAGGTCTTTGGCTATGTGCTTATTGATTAAAATTTCAAATACTTTACCAAGAGAAGATGTGACAGCTCTTGGTCTGTAATCAGAGGGGTCAGAGAAACTTCTGTTCTTTGGAATTGGGTGGATATTGGCTTCTTTCCATGAATTAGGGAATAAAGAAGTATGTATACATAGTCTGAATAGTTTAGCAAGAACAGGGGCAAGTTCTGGGCAACACTTTTTCAAAACAATTGGAGGAATTCCATTTGGGCATGAAGCTTTGTTGATTGGTAAGTTGTCTAGGATGGATTTTATGTATCTTGTCTGTATTTTAAGTGGAACAATTTCGGGAGAGTCAAGTTCTTGTACTGGGATGTTCTGAATGACTTCCTCTGTGGTAGAATTTCTTTTAAATGTACAGTAAGACCTCACCATAACGGACTAATTGGGGCTCAGGCCAGTCCAAAATATGCGATTTTCCAATAAAAGCGACATCCGGACTTACCCCTGCTAATCCGGACTTTATCCGATATATCAGACACTAGTCCGGATTGCATCCGTGGTTTTCACCACCATTGCAGTATTGTACTGTGTTATACCTTCACTACATTAATCAAATGGTATAATAATACTGTACTGTGCACTGAAAAACATGTCTTTTACTTGTCTTATTGTGGTGAACATAGCTGAAGTTGTCAGGCAGTCCGGACTGCTTTCTGGCTATATCGGACTTTTTCCGATATATAGGAGTTTAGTCCGGTAGCTCCTCGAGTCCGATAAAAGCGAATTCCGGTCTACTGAAGTCCGTTATATCGAGGTTTTACTGGCAAAAATATTTGCTTTCCTATATGGGTCATTTGAAATGTTGCCATCTGAAGACTTTAGTGGGGGAATGGAAGATAACAGTAAAGTTATTATTGAAAGAATTGAGAGTTGACCAGAATAATTTATTAGGATTGTTTAGTAGTTATGATGCTTGATTATGAAGAAAGTTTGATTTAGCAAGATTTTTGACAGCACTTGCATGGTTTCTAGCAATTTTAAATTTACAGTAATTCAGATGTTTTTTATTTTAAGTAAGAGTTATATGCTAATGACTTTTGGGCCGTTGCCCTGGCACAGTGGCTATCAAACTATTTTGGAGAGTTTGATCTTTTAGTAAACTGTTGACTTAGTATGAATAAAACCATACCAGCTTGTAGTTAGTTATTAATGTGAACTATGAAAAAAACATGTTCCATCCATCCATCATCCAATCCTATGTCGCCCCATGAGGAGCGTAGGAACCCGGGGTTAGGCAAGTTGGTCTCGACATTTAAGATGAGAGTGACCAGCCTCACTCATCCCTGAGTGGCATTAAGTGAGCAATGAACCCCAACCACCTGTTGGATATAAATCTACACAGGCTCAATCTGATTAGAGCACCTTAATTACCCACTAAACCACCAGGTGCCATAATTTGGTTATATGGTTACCACCCAGCATAGTAAATGGTTTCCTGGTGTACAGGAAACCATTTGGCTTGCCACTCAGTGTAGAGTCACCCATAGGTAGAAGGAAGAGGAAAGAATGAAGGCAAGAATGACAAGAGGGAGTGTAAAGTCACCTGTAGGCAGAAGGAATAGGAAAGAATGAAGGAAAGAAAGACAAGAGAAAGGAAAGAGAACACGTCAGTCCATGACTCTTCACGTCCTGGCCATTATTTGATCTAGATGGGGGCATTCACCATCCACTCACTTGATGTAGTGCTGCTTTGGGTGTCTGTTCTTTCCTCTCTTCCATCTTTCCTCTTGTCTTTCTTGCCTTCATTCTTTCCTTAAAGTGAAAGGAGTATACAGTATAACCCCTTACATAGTGATAATGAAGGTAGGAGTTTTCTGGTCATGATAAATTTGACTGAAGTGAAAAGCCATCACTGGAAGATGCTGTTAAAAGTAGCAGGAACTAACAGTACTTGGTATTAGGTTACTTCTAATGATATTATTGTTATATTATTATTATTATCAATATGATTTCCAGGGATGTGACTGAATAGGGAGGCTGCCAGAGATTGAGCAGCATGGAGAGCTGTCGTAAGGTGATCAGCGCCAACACAGACAACTTATTGGAGCCTTATAAATGATAATGACGATTATTATTGGTGGTAAGTTGTGGTGCCCATCATCCATTCACTTAATGTAGTGCTGCTTCTCTCTCTCTCTCTCTCTCTCATGGAGTTATACTTCGATGGTGATAAATTTTGTCTGAATAAAACCCATTGCTGGAAGTGCCTGTTAAAAGTAGCAGGAACTGACAGTACTTGGTGTTGACTTAGGTTAGTCTGAAGATGATATTGTCATTGTTGTTATTATTATTATCATCATCATCATCATCATCATCATCATCATCATTATCATCATCATCATTACCTCCAGGAGTGTGGCTAATTCAGGTGGGCTGCCAGAGATCAAGCAGTGTGGAGAAACGCCTTGACAAAGGCCAACGAATGCAAACTTACTGGAGCCTGTATAAGTTATTAATGGTGGTAGGTGGCGGTGCAGTCGCTCTGGTATGTAAAGGCATCTTCCATTATACGGCACTGTCATTTTTCAGTAATTCATCACCAAGCAAGTACAGCCTGTTCATATTTTCTATTGAAATGAGTCTTTGACAGGTTAGTTGTTATTATTCCTGGATTACCGTAGCTATCTATCTATCTATTGCCAGACGTCTCAATCCCGCACAGGGTGGCCACAAACAAATCGCCTCCATGTCACTCTGTCCCCTGCCATTTCACTACCACGCTCCCAACTCACACCCCCCTCTCTCATATACCTCTCCACTCCATCCCTCCATCTCATCCTCGGCCTCCCCCTCCCTCTCGCCCTCTTCACCTCACTCACATACACTCTCCTCGTCAGTCTTTCACTCTCCATCCTCTCCACATGCCCAAACCACCTTAACGTGTTTCTCCTAACGCTTCCCATCACGTCCTCAACCACACCACAATGCTCCTTCACTTCCTCATTTGTTAGTCTGTCTCTCCAAGTGACTCCACATGCTCCTCTCAAATAACTCATTTCCACTGCTCTCACTCTTGACTTCAGTCCTTCCAACAGGGTCCAAGCTTCACTTCCATATGTTAGAGTTGGTATCACAATACCGTCATGTAACAACTTTTTCACTTGCATGCTCACCTCCCTGTTTCTTATCACTGCTTTCAATGAACCAGCAACCTTCCTTCTCTGCTGCACCCTTTTGAGCACTTCACCCTCCAGACTTCCATCCTTACTCATCACGCTGCCCAAGTACTTAAATTCACTCACATTCTCCATATCCTTCCCATCCAGTCTCACTGTACATTCACTGGCTTCACCTCTCTCGAAGACCATCACTTTACTCTTCCCTACATTCACCTTTAGATTCCGTTTCTTACACACTCTCTCAAACTCTTCTACCAAGCCTTGCAGCTCCCCTTCGTCTTCGCTCAACAACACAGTATCATCTGCAAACAACAGTACAGGGAGTTTCCAAACACTGTCCTCTCTCACTAGGGCCGCTCCAACATCCACTGCCCGACCTTGTGTCTCTTTTATAGCCCCATCCATGTACAGATTGAACAACCATGGAGACATGACACATCCTTGTTTCAATCCAACCTTCAAATGGAACGATTCACTCAGTTTGCCATCCACACGCACTGAAGCCTTAGCACCCTCATACATACTCTTCACTGCCTTCAACAACTTCCCATCCACTCCATATATCCTTAATACCTAGCTACTGGGCATTATTGTAAACTTAGCTCTGAAAGCTGTAAATGAGAGAGTGTATAAACCTACCACAGACGTCTGCCAGTTGCTAACCATATTTTATGTTCCTAACATGCATTTTACATTTGAAAGGAGGCTGTCAGAGGTTGGATTAGGTTAGTTGGTAGGTGATGATCATTGCCCACACACTTGATGTAGTGCTGCCTTCTTCCTTTACCTTTATCGCTCTTTTTCTGTGTCTGCCCTCTCTTTTCCTATTTCTCCCATCTCTCCCGTGACTTTTTATTACTCTTCTTTCCTGTTCAGTTGGCTTTAAATTGAGTGATAGGCCTAATGGTTTCCTGTTAGCCAGGAAACCATTTATAATGCTGGGTGGTAACCATATAACTAACCCACACGTGTTCCCTACGTGTCAGCAAGTGGGTTGGTGGTGGGTTAGTGCCCCTCCCCATAAAACAACTAACTTAAAGACAAATGGCCACCCTTACAGGAATATGGTTTGTGGCTAGAGATAGGTAGATAAATATTTCACAGACGTCTACCAGTAGCTGGCCATATTTGACATTTCTAATGTGCAGTTTTGAATTTGAAAGCTGGCTGTCAAGGGTTGGATTAGGTTAAGTTAGGTTAAATCATAATTTTTCCATAGCTTTGCCATCAGTAGTTTTGTATTCTTTCCTGGCATATATTTTGTATGTTTGATACACTGACCCTTCCAGTCAGAGTGGTGGTTAGTAAACAACATGGCCAGTTGGAGAGATCGTTGGTAAACGCAACCTGGCCGCTTCCTTCAGTACCCAGAAATAGGTTTAGCTTCCCCCCAGTCACTTCCATACCCCTGGGGAGGGGGGGAAAGAATACCTGCCCAGTATCCCTGCTTGTAAGAGGCGACTAAAAGGGGCCTTCTTTTCTGTCCTACCTCTCTTCTTGATATTTCCATGTTTCTTCTGGCCTTTATTTTCCCTCTGCTCCTACAGTGCATTACAGTACTGGTAATATTTGTGTGCGTTTCTGCCGTAGCTATTCATTTCAGAGTGTGCCGTGATGGAGGTTTGTGCACTGTGCCTTTGTAGTGAGTGGATGGCTGTGTATATACTAACAGCAGAGGACAGCCCTTCAAAAGTAATTGTGTGCCTGTGGTTGATGGGTCTTCAGCCAGACAGACTGGCATTGAGCTACAGCAGTGCCAACAGGTATATACAGGGCTTTTGTTTGGTAAGCCACAGCTCATAAATGCGAGTATTTTTTCCCTTCGGCAAACAAATCTTACTTGCAATTTGGTGAGGAGAAAATACATCCCCTTCAAAACCCAGTAAACTACAAAATAAATAAATCTCACTTAAATGAACAAAAATGCACGTTGTGATCGATCATTAAGTCTTTCCTTGTCGCCATTGTGAATGTTTAAAAACAGACCAACGAACATTGCCGTGCTTACCCGAACTAAAGCCTGAACATTCCCGAGATGGATTGTTTACAAACGGAAGCATGTGCTCGCTCAAGAAAGAAAGTTTGCATTTTTTTTTTCTCTCTCCCCCTCGATATATGTCACAATCCTGCCGAGTTTCATACAGTCATCAGCAGTCACACAAACTGGTAATACAGCTATATCTGACTGCCTAATGTTGATTATTTGTGATTATTATATTTCATTGTTTTTAATTTATATTTTATTTTGTTTTTGTTTTAGTTTTGTATTTTAGTTTTGCTGTTGCATAAGAATTCCAAATTATTTTGTACACAGAGCACTCTCATCTTAAATGTCAGGACCAACTTGCCTAACCCCGGGCTCTTACGCTCCTCTGTGGGGTGAAATAGGATTGGATAATGGATGGATGGATAGTATTAGCAGTGGTTCTTATTATTTTATTCCAGATGAAATGGAGAAGACAGATGTTTTGTATCTAGTCATTTATTTTTGTTTTATTCTGAGATACTTAGTTTAGGTATAAAATGCTGGAATTGCTACAGTATTTAATTGTATTTTGTTTTTGCTTTAGTTTCTTATTGTAGTTTTGCTGTTGCATAAGAGCTCCAAATTACTTTGTAGTATTAGCCAGTAGTTCATTGTTTTATTCTAGATAAAATTTAGATGTTTTTAATTTCATTGTGCAGTTAAAGGAGTTTTGTTATTTAATTATTTCTTCAAGTTCTTGTTACATGTTATATACCTTGTGGCCACCATTAATAATCAGCAATACACAAGCAACAAACCCCATTATATGATTCTAATCATCACAATGTGTTAATAAATAAATATATTTATTGCTCGTAAAATATTTTGGCTCTTAGTCAGTGTGGCTGCTAAAAATTTATTTGGCTTGTAAATCTGAAACCTTAGGAGCCAAATGGCTCGCATCCATCGGCAGTTAGCAAGAGCCCTGATATAAAAACATCTGTCTGTTTACAGTATCTGTCTATTGCCCGATGCCCTAATCCCGTGGTGGCTGCAGACAAAACACCTTCAAGTTGCTCCATCACCCTCCATTTGACTGCCCTCCCCCCAGCTCATGCCCCCCTCCCTCATATACCTCTCAACATGAATATGGTAATGATTTTTGGATACCAGAATACCTACAGTTTGTATTGGGTGTGTGCTTTGTGCCAGTACACTGTATTATGTTGCCCAGTCCAGATGAAGACATACAATAGATCACCCTTGTTGGCTAAGCATTTTATTTATAATCATGTGTATGCAATGTGGTGAGGTGAATGTCTTTGTTAATGTTGCAAGGGGTAGACTGAGGAAGACTTGGGACAAGATCATAAAGTGTGACCTCACAAACGAGAGACTGATCAGAGAGGCTGCTGGATATTGAGCAGTGTGGAGAGAGCAAGAATTTAGTTATCATTCTGCATTACCTGCATATTATTTAAAATGTGTGTGTGTGTGTATTTACCTGATTGTATTTACCTAATTGTGATATCCATCACTTTCATCTTAAATGTTAGGACCAACTTGCCTAGCCCCGGGCTCCTACGCTCCTCTGTGGGGTGACATAGGATTGGATGATGGATGGATGGATGTGATATACAGGAAATGAGCTACGCTCGTGGGGTCCCATCTCTGTTTCTCAGTACGTCAAATTTTGCTTTAAACTCGTTTAAGTTTTTAGACTGGATGATCTCTGTCCAGGCTATTCCACAGGTCTGTGCATATATATAAGGAAAGCTATATTTCTCGATGTCCTTCAAGCATCTTGGCTTCTTTAGTTTCATTCCGTGTCCTGTTGTTACTCTCTCATCTCATGCAAACGGATTTTCTCTGTCAATTTTATCTACTCCCGTCATGGTCCTGAACACTGCAATTATGTGTGTGTGGGTGGTTATTTTACATTAACAAGTGTAAATGCAGTGGTTGCACACCAAAAATGCTCTTCTTTCAAGGGATAGGGAGTTGAGGAATGTTTGTATAGCCAGGGAGTAGACTTGCTACAGCTTCCTTTCAGGAGATAGGGAGGGAATTGAGGGATGTTCATATAATCAGGGTAGTTAGTATAATCAGGGAGTGTATCCAGCTAATTATGTGAGTACCACTAATCAGAGGCATCAGTTTATAGTCCCCAGGTGTATTTAACAGACAGAAACCATGAATTGGGGTCACAGACTTTAAGTAAGGCACTGACATGAGTTGTGTTTTAATTATGATAGTTCTTTCACCTTGACCTGGCCAATATTTTCAGCCTCTTGTGGCTTTATTTCATTCAGCTCAGTGACAGAAAAAAGTGTTATGACTCAAAATCCTTTCCATGGCGTTCCTTTGTGCATAGCGTCACATCGTACTGTTTCAACTCAGTGTTAAGGTGATTTCCAATTCTATACCAAGTTTGTAGAAGAAGCAGTTGTAGTTGCAGCCCCTAGTTCATTGAGCAACATGAACCCAGTGGACTGAAGGTGGAAGTTGCTCTTCTGCAGTCCACCAGTTATATCAGTGCCACCCCATGAAGGCTCCAGGGTTATTCCAGGCCAACTCACCTACAGCCCCCCCCCCCCCATGCCCTAAATTGTTTTTGAAAATTCAAGAAAATGCTTGTATTTAATCTGTGTAACCATGCAAGATCTTGTTGTCTTCAGAGAATGTTATGGAAACTAATGAGAGACTGAAAAGGTTAATGTATGATTTTTATTTACAGGTAGTTGACTCAGCCGTGGAGAAAAAGCTTACCATTTCATGTATATAAAGGCTTCAACATGCTTCCCTGTGTCAGCCTTGGTCACCTAATGGCGGCCCTCCATGCTGCTTGATCTCTGGCAGTCACCCTGGCAATTACCTCCACTGTCTAGTAAGTACCTGAATGTGGTTGCATTTTGTTCTAGACTAAATCTGGTGGTTTGCAGGCTGACGTTGCCCTTCTCCTGCAGTCCACCATCCTCCTCTGGGGGTTTAGGACGTTTGGAATGTTTGTCTGTTGATACTACTGCATGAAGAGATTCCTTTTTTAGTACCAGACTGGTTTTATATTCCAAAATGGGTCACATTAGTTCACTATCATGTTTTTCTCATGTCCTGCATTCTGAACCCATCCTTACCCTGTCCTTGGATGGGAAAAGAGGTAGGGATGATGGTTTTTCTTACACTTAATAATACCTGCAAATGATTACCACCATTTTCACCCCTCTGTTTCCTAGCCTCATCAGCTTCCTAGCCTCATCAGCTTCCATACCTTGTCTGTGGCCACCCTTTAGAGGATTGTGTCTGGCTGTAGATAGATAATTAGATAGGTTCTTGTCCTACCATGCCTCCTCCCACCTTTAAACTCAGTGTATCATTTTCACCATCATATCTGCATCCATTCTCTCTATATGATCATTTCTGTCTAATGTCACACTCTTAACACTTACCTACATCACCAGGTTTACTCACTTCGTATATAATTTTTACCTTAGTGGTTGGCTGCTCTGTGAACTGTCTCAGCTCCTTTCATTTTAAAAAACTGACATTTCATCACTGTAGCAGCCTCAGACTTGATAGTGTGTACTGTGGTGCTGTGTTTAGGAATTGAATTGGTGGATAGCTTAAGAATAGATAGGAACTTAAGGCAGATGATTTTTTTGTCTCAGTAGGAACAGGAAATTGGTCAGGTAATGGAAAGATACACTTGGTGAGCAGTTTGTGTCATGGGATTAACTACTAGACTCACACCTCAAGCTTAGAAACCAATGTAGGAAGTAAAGAGGCCATGAAATCAAGTGGAGGGAGATATGGAAATTTTATAGTAGGGTGGGAGGGGGTGGACAAAAACTTAGGCTGAGTTACTATAGTCAGCTGGTGTGATGGAAGTAATGGAGGACAGAGTACCATGCCTTCTGCTGTATGCAAAAATGGGGAAGGAATTTTGTTGTGTATAGTTTAGAATAGATTTCACAAGAGATGTAATGGTAGAGGGAAGCTGCAGGGTGTGAAAAATTTTTTGTACAGTGTGTGGCAGTATCTGAGTTATGAGAATAAATCACTGAAGACTTGTTTAGGGTAGTTGTTGTTGTTGTGATGATTAGAGGGTGTGGATGACAATAAAGCTGTTTTCACCCTAGCAGTGGGCTGGGGGAGCTTTAAGCTGATGCAGTGGCAGACTTGAAGCGCCCACAGTTCCGTAAAAAGCGACCAAGGAGGCATGATGCGGTTCTTCGGTGTTGGGGGTCTAGTCCTCGTTCTGATAGTAGGGTAGGGAACGTGAATGTGGTGATCCCCTCTGCTACAAGTCTGTCACGTAAAATCATTCGGTATGAGTGGAAGCGGGGACAGTCTAAAAGGAAGTGATCAATTGTCTCATTGACCGTGCGGCACCAAGGACAGTAAGGGTCAGGAGTGAGTCGGAGGCGATACAGATGGGCACGAAGAGGAATATGGCCTATACGTAGTCTGGTCAACAGGACGTCAGTAGTTCTGTCAGAGGATCTGGCCCAGGGGTGAGGGGAAGAGTCTGTTCGATACTGTCCCAAGGTCACGGTGGGGAGGATAAGGCTGAGAGAGGAGTTCCACTGGTCCTGGCATACTCTGTTTACTAAATTCTTGAGTGTGCTTTGTGCCAGTGGTAGGGGTTCAACAGCTACTGTATTGTGAGCCATCTTGGCTGCAGCATCCGCGATTTCATTACCACGAATCCCTGAGTGTGCTGGCACCCATTGCAGTCTTATGGTCCAGCCGGTATGTATTAGTGACAGAAGGAGGGACTGGATGGCGTACACTAGTGGCTTGTCCGTATGTGGGGTGTGGGACGAAATAAGGGAGAGGGAGGACTGACTGTCTGTGTATATGACTGCTTTCTGTGGGCCAAGATGTGCCTGGATGAAGGAGAGGGCCTGATGAATGGCAAACAGTTCGCCTGTGAGGCTGGGGTGTAGTGGGCTGAGTCGCCATGTCTGACACAATGTCAGGTTCTCGAAGTAAACTGCTGCTGATGTCGAGGGCAGAGAGGGTACATGGGAACCATCTGTGAAAATGTTGAGGAAACCAAGATACTGCGTGGCTGTCATCTCTCTGAAGATGGATAATGCAAGATGTTTGTGCTGTGACTTATTGAAGGAAGGAAGTGTTACACTGATGAGGGGTGACAGGTCTGTCCAGGGCGAGAGAGGGGTGATGACTGGTGAGGATGAATGAGGAGGTGGAGTGAGGGGTAGATCTTGGAAATGGCGTAGTGACCTTATGAGGAATGGGTTGTGAGACTTAAGGCGCCAGTGAGGACTTAAAGGAGACACATCCAGGGAAAGGGAGAGAGAAAGGAGAGGATGGGAGGCTGGGAGGGTCATGATCCTACACAGCGACTGGCAGTCGAGGCGGCGACGCTGGTCGGGGAGAGGCAGCAAACCACCTTCTGCATGTAATGAGATAATGGGAGAAGAGCACATCGCTCCTGTGGCTATACGGAGGGCAGTGTTCTGTATTATATCTAGCATACTAAGTGTTGACCATGTCGCTGACCCATACAATATGCAACCATAGTTGATGCGACTGAGGATGCCTGCCTTATAATAGTGTAGAAGGACATCACGATCCGCTCCCCAGCTCACACCTTCTAGACGGCGCATGATGTCCAGGCGTCTGGAGCATGAGAGGCGGAGATGTTCAGTGTGCATCCGCCATGTGAGGACTGGACCATCCAACTGCATTCCCAAGTATTTGTGATGTCTACGCAGAGGTATCCCCATAGATGCCTTGCGGATTTCAGGAAGAGCTGGGAGTCACTTGAGTGTATGGACTATTAGTGCACTTTTGTCAGCACTGATGAGAAGACCTCTGGCACAAAGCCAGTCACAAAGGGTAAAGGCAGCATGCTGCAGAGAGAGCTGTGCACTCTCCATTGTATTGGCCCGTACGACCAAGGCCAGATCATTAGCGTAGACCAGCAGGCTACATTTGTTATATTCGGGTTGTCCGGAGAGTGCAACATTGAATAGGAGGGGACTGAGTACAGCACCCTGTGGAACACCCCGGAGAATGGATTGCGAGGTTGAGATGGCGCTACCGATCCAAACTTGGAATGTGCGGCCAGTGAGATAGTCTCGGATCCAGGAAAACGGAGCTCCAGTGACACCAAGCTCTTGTAGCCGGTGAAGGATGCACTGATGGGACACATTGTCAAAAGCTCCTTTGATGTCCAGGAATAGAGTGAGCATAACCTGCTTGCATCAATATGTGTCATGGATGTGATGTTCCAGCTGCAGTAGCACATCCATGGTGCCACGCCCTGGTCGGAAACCACACTGGTTTTCATGCAAGAGATCCCTGGACTCCAGCCACTAAGAGAGGCGAGATGCTACTAGCCGCTCCATGAGCTTGCCCACATTGGAGAGAAGGCATATGGGTCTGTATGAAGCTGGATTTGCTGGGTCTTTGGATGGTTTAGGGAAGGGGAGGAGAGTGGCATTCTTCCATGGGAATGGGCAGATCCCCTCCTGCCAGCTCCTGTTATACATGGCAAGGAGGCATTCCAAGTGGGAAGCTGGGAGATGTTGCAGGAATTCATTAGGCATCATGTCTGGTCCCACTGCAGTTTTAGGGCGCAGCCTGAGGAGTGCTTGCTTGTGACAACTCATGCATAGTGAAAGGGTAGCTGAGGGATACTAGTGAATGATCATGAGTTACTGGCCCTGGAGGCTGGTGGACATCTAGAGGCAGTGAAAACTGAGAGGGAGTTCCCAGGATGGAATGGAAGTGTTGAGCAATAAATATAAAGTCTGCTTTGTCTGAGTCATCCAGCAGTATGATGCCATTTCTTTGCAGGGGATTGGAGTGCTGTGATGAACGGCCCTGCATAGAATGTAGGAACCTCCAGGTGCATGATGTCGAGGTGGAAAAGGTGATGCTGGAACAGAATGTATTCCAGGCTTGGCGTTTGGTAACTGCTATGATCCTGGAACATATTGCGTCCAGTCATCGATAACTGATTTTACGGGCATCGGTGGGGTGCTTTTTCCACTCACGCCAAGCCCTTCGGTGTTTTTTAACTGCCATCACATACTCATCTGTCCACCATGGCACACCTGATCTTGTAGTAAATCGGGAGGACAAGAGTCGGAATGCCACCTTGCCGGCGGACAACAGACTAGCTGAGAAGTTCTCAGCTTCGTGATGGATAGAAGCAGCAGGGTGGGTAAGTCGCGGGAGGGCCTCCTTGAAGTTCCCCCAGTTTCCTGAGTGGAGCTCCAGTGTGGGTGGCTTGGGGAGAGATGACGTGGTTGATGGGTTGGAAAGGTGATAATGACTGGTAGGTGATCGCTACCCATGTAGGGACCGAGGGTCACCTCACAATCTGTGAAAGCCTGATCCCCAAGGCCTAAGTCCAGAGTTGAGGAACAACCAGTATGAGGATCAGTGCAGGTAGGAAGAGATGGAGGAGTAAGGAGACATAATGAGTGCGAACGTAGTAGGGTGTGAAAAAGGGCTTTTCCCGTATTATTAAGGGAGCAGGAGGGAGTGTTAGGGTCCCATAGGTGGTGTCGAGCGTTAAAGTCTCCCATGATCAAAACCAGGGAGGGGCATTGTGTAAAGTAGTGCCATAGTTCTTCCTGTGAAACATTTGTGCAGGGGTTATAACAGATAAGTACAGTACACCATGCCTTCCGTAAGGCTACCCTGATGGCTAATACTTCCATGGCCCCACCTGTGAAAGAAGTAATGGACAGGTTGGAGCAGGGAACATCTGCACGTATACATGCTACTATACCACCCCCCTTACCCTGAGGACGATCACTTCTGATTATCGTATAGCCTGGGAGAGTGAATTGGAGTCTGGAGTGAAACCAGGTTTCACATACTCCAGCGATATGGGGCTGGAGGGACTGGAATGTTGCCTTAAAGTCTTGGGTCTTCCGAACTAGAGAATGAGCGTTCCAGAGAATGGCAGTTAAAGGGGGGGACAATATCCATAACGAACATAAATAATTTTTCAGCTTTGGCCAAAGTTGGGCAAAAATGTCTGTCAGGGGTTTACCAGAGAGGTACAGGCTGATTGCCTTAAACAGCAATGTTACTAGTGGATTAGGGGAACTGTATTCATCTGCAAGAGAGGTAGATTCTCAGACTTGAGAAGGGGGGAGTTGGTGCCGCATCCTTGGGTCAGAGGGTGCTGGCTGAGGAGAATGAGAACGTGTCAGTCCAGGTTGTCGGGTTGGAGGTGTCACACTCATTGGAGGATCAGTGTCACTGATGGCAGCGTCCAGTAGCTCGTCATCTGAACTTGTCTGGGAATGATGTGGTCGTTTGCATGGATTCTGTCTGATAGGGGATTGATGGACCACTATGTCTGAAGTAGGGTCAGTTGATGCATGGAGTGTCACTATGTCACGGGAGTCAGTCATTTCCCTCCCTGAATGCAGTGAAGCGATTCTTGGTGACCGTGGCATATGTTGCTGCTTCCGGACAGGGCCTACTCAGCGTGATCTTGTTGGAGGTGATGCGAGGGGTGACGTCAACAGTCCGGGCTTTGGGTGCGTTGCACAGGGCTCAGAGTTTCTTATTTACCTCCTGTAAGGTTGCCTTGCCTTCCTTTACTGTGTCGTGAATGGCACTGGCCTCTTTGTAGACCCCGCATAACTTTGATAACACTCTGTGGTGACCGCCACACAGGTAACAATGTGGGGAATTGGTACATTTTTGGCCATCCTTGGTACGGAATGAGTGCCATCCACTACACATTGAACAGCGGACTTTGTTCTTGCAGGAGACACTGCTGTGGCCATACTGATGGCAATTGTAACAGCGTAGGACAGGAAAATGGTAGGGGCTCACTGCGTACACCACATGACCATAGGCCACCTTTAATGGTAGTGCACCTGTAAATTTCACTCTTACACTGAGGGAGGGCTAATGGCCTGATTCATTTGGAACACGAGCTGGTATCCTATATACATCTAGGATCTCTGCTGGGTGTCCACTAAGCACCTCTTATTTTGAGCGGAGGCTGGTTCCAGACACCTGAGTTGTGATTGGACCGATCTTCCCAAAAACTACCTCCGGATCAGAGTCAGTGACTGACACCTTACAGGTTATCTGATATGGTCCCAGCTTGGTTAATGATTCCATTGGTGGCTCGATCTCAGGCACTACTCTGGCTAGAATCCTGACCCTTAGACTCCTGCCTGAGCCCAAGATTGTCACCTCCTCCTCTTGGCTATACTTGGCAAATGGACTCTAATTGATTGATTTTGTTAAGGTGTCCGGGTCCTGGAATATTGGCTCGTTATTGACTGACCTGATGATGTAGGTTACCAGTCGGTCTGTACAGGAGTTGGTTGGGGAGGAGCCGGTGTGTTGTTGTTTGTCCGCCGGCTCTGTCTGAAGATGGTCCTTGTCCCCAATTGTCCTCTTCCCTGTACATATGAAGGGTTGATCCATTGCCGTGTCTCCGGCGCCTCCACCCGACTCGTCATCCATCACTCACTTCGTTTTTCCACACCACGGGGGTAACCCGCCACGCTCAACAGCTGACTATCTGTCCACAAGACGACAGTTCTGTCAGCGAATCCTGGCTGTGGTGGCTCGCAGCACATTCAGATCCTGATCCCTAATGATATGTGTGTCGACCACTTCACTCTTTGGCAAAACGTAAACAATGAGAATCTCATGAAGATTCAGACGACAGTTCTGTCAGCGAATGAAGTGTGAGCTATGTTTTACTAGACACCACCCGGGCCCGGACCAGCACGATCTGCAAAATGTTTTGAACCAGACAGCTCTTAGCAGCTGCCACTGTTGCCTGAGGCAGCCCAAGACTGTTCGTGAAGAGAAGACTGCTTCCACGTGCAATGCCTTTTTTCGTTACCTGAGAGCAACACCTTGTTTAGGGTAGTAACTGGTTGGGATGTGTGGAGGTGCTCTGTTTATTATAGGAAGAAATGACAGGTCACTTGCTAGAATGAGAAGTGGGGTGGAAAGAGTCTTGCCTCTGGACTATGGTGGGAGCTTTTCCTTTTGTGCAAATATCTCCAGAAAAATGTGTAAAGTTTCATACAGTAAGACCTCACTATAACGGACTAATTGGGGCTCAGGCCAGTCCGAAATATGCGATTTTCCGATAAAAGTGACATCCGGACTTACCCCTGCTAATCCGGACTTTTTCCGATATATCAGGCATTAGTCCAGATTGCATCGGTAGTTTTTGTTGGAACTAGACAAACCACACTCACCTGGCCGGTTTTACGACGTGAACTGCCAAGGCTCCCGGTTGCATTCCACAGGAGCCTTCCGATGACGTCATCACTCGTGACTTAGCAGATGTGTGCATGCGCGCACACACTAACACTCTTGTCCTCCCTTTATTAATTTGACAGAAGATTCCAAGGACGAAGCTGGATGGTCTATTTGCGTCTGATACACACTATGTATCCAATACATAGACTTTTGTGTGAGTACCATCAACACCCGATACACACTATGTATCCAATACATACACTTTTGTTTAATTACTATCAAGACCCAGTCTGTGGCCACATACAGATATGTGATGTCTCTTATTATAAACATTCTAGTCTCGGCTGACTGCTGCATGCAGCCGCTCGGTTGAGGCACCTTTCTTGGTGAGACAATCAGCCAGTTGTTATGTATCCACCCAGGATACCTCATCAATCTCCCCCCGCTCCATGTCCCGCAACACAGCAATATCAGTGTGCAGTCTCCTGTCTTCTATGCTTTTACAGGAGTAAAGGGCGTCCACCAGACTCTTGTTGTTGACGAAACACTTTATTTTGATCTTTCCACATCCAGAAACCTCACGCAATATGTTGGAGAGGTATACAGCAGTTTCAGCACATTCAAGCAGCGCCAACGCCTCAGCAGATAAAGTAGATTTGACAACCCTCCTGATCTTCCTTGTCTGCCAAAATATAGGACATCTTGCCTCACTAGCATCTCGTAGGAAGATCACAAAACTTCCCTGAGATCCATTGCTTACAAGGTTGGCAAATGAGGCATCCAAAAAGCACTCTATATGACAGTCCTCGATCGGCCCCATTCTTGGAATGTATAGCTTCATGTTGTCAGTCTTCACCCTTGAGATCACCTTATTGAGTCTAAGCAAATCCGCTACGGTAGCTCGGTTGCTATTCACGCTCAACTCACACACATCAAAGGCAATATCTGGCCGAGTGTATGTGGCAATCCAATTGAGTTACCCAATTAATGCTCGGTACTCCATTTTCTCAGACTCAGACAGCTCCCCTGATTTTACTGCTGCACGATGTTTACTCAGCGTGACTGGTTTCAAGGATGAAGCATACTGGAATTGGTCGAGCGTTATGCTGCCATCAATGTTGGAGATGACATTGAGACCAACGTATTTGAAGGCTTTTCATTCTGAACTGCCGATGAGGAATATTTGACTCAACCGATTTATCACTTGCTGTTCAAACTCATGTGTACCAGCCCAAAGGAAGTCGTCGACGTAGATGCATACAATGCCTTCGACTTTGCCACCATTGCTCCAAGAGAACAGCGCTGAATCCAGTGATGATACTTTAGCTCCGAGACTCAACAGCTGATCTTTTACGCGCAGATACCAATGCCTAGCAGCATCACAAAGGCCGTAAACAGTTTTCTTTAGTCTCCGTAACTTACCATTTGCATATTCAGGTGGAGGACATAAATGAACAACTCTCTCAATGTCGTTACCTTGCAGGTAGGCAGCTTTCACGTCCATAGTGTGGCAATCCCACTGGTTGGTGGAGGCCAAAGAAAGTGCCAAACGCACTGCTTCCTTTGAACAAGTAGGCGAGTCTTTTCGGAGATCCACTGTGTCTTCCTCAAATCCTCTGGCGACTAAGCGGGCCTTAACAATAGGCTTTCCATTTTTCAGTTTTTCTGTCACAACCCATCGAACCGTTATGGCACCTTGCCCAACATCATCTACTTCCTCATACACATCATTATTCTGCCAATTTGTAATTTCATTTTCCTTAGCACATAATACGGCTTCAGAGTTGAAAAGAACAAGCATTTCTGTGTCATCATCAACCACTTCCCATTCGCTAAGATCCTTCTCCAGATCTATCCAATCAATGCTGCCATCAGAGTCCCTCTTCAAATTATAGCAATGTTTGTACTTTCCAGTGACTTTACCTGCCTGACTTATAATCCTTCCAGACACCAACTCTCCAGTTTCTGAATGTATTCCCTTTATACGTTGACCAACAGAAACTTTGGGAAGCTGATTAATCGGAACAGAAACTGTGGGAGGCTCATCGATTGGGACCACACCATCTTCCGACTCGTCATCTGGTGGATAGTCATTCAACACTTGCGTAGGATCGTCATTAGGCTTCTCCTGGACAACATTTTTCTTCTCATCACTGCTGACATCACTTTCAACTGTAGTATCTTGCTCTGGTGCTCGCGCTAGATGACATACGTGCACTCGCACGTATACACCGCCGTGTCTCACCAGAATTTGTTTCCCATCTCTGCCTATTACAATTCTGGGACCATGCCACTCATGACTGTCATTTCTTTTGTAGAAGACTTCATCTTCATTCCGGATGTCGTTTAGGTCACTTGAACGTACGTTGTGCCGCAGAGCCCTAGCCAAGCGTTCATCTGATTCAGTCTTTATAAACTCTTGTCTAGCTAAATGAAGAGCGTTCAAGTTGTCTCTCACAATTTTCGATGGTGATGAAGGTTCCAAGGCTGGAGGATCATTTGCGTACACATTAGGCAGACTAGGGTTTTGACCAAAAACAAGTTGGTTAGGAGAAAAGTCTGAGTAGTTGGTGAGAGCATTTCTTGCCGATACTGCCCATGCAAGGCCACATCCATTTCACACTGGCTATCAGCCATTATCTTCCTAACAATGTCACCAATGACTGCATTTTGATGCTCACAGACTCTGTTGCTCCAAGGACTCTCTGCAGACTTTGTCATGATCTTGATATTGAAGGCCTCTCCCAGTGCTCGCATTTCCGCATTATTGAATTCACAGCCATTGTCTGTAAGAATTTTTCTAGGTGTGCCAAACACAACAATCCATCTCCTAAATATTCCTTTGATAATGGTGGGCGCACACTTATCTGCGATTACTATCGCATTACAATACCTGGTCACCAAATCAACAATGACTAAGAAATAATGCCTTCCTCAAGCTTTTAAATCCATGGCTATGGCTTCGTTAAACTTAGATGCCATGGGCAAACTGACTACGGGTCGGGGCTTGGCTTTCTTAAATCTGCAACAGACTGTACAAGCATCAGATACAGCCTTGACGGCCTGTTCCAGTTTTGAACTTTTAATTCCCGCATCTGTGATCAGATTAATTAATTTTGCCGATGTTGGGTGTCCAAATTGCCTGTGAAGCTTCAAAGCGGTTTTTTCTACATCACCCCCATGAGTTGCCAACATGATTGTTTCACAAAATTCATGATCTAGTCATAAGGAAATTGGAAGTAAGTAATGGCCTGAAGATGAGGACTTTAAATCAGTGATTGTTCCACAAATTTTGACCTGGTCAGTTCCAAGGTTAATCAACATTTTTGCTTTTTTCATGGAACGTCTACTCAACAGCAAGGGAATATTGCAGTCCACAACATCAGCCACGATGGTAGCACGCATGTTTCCAATGTAGCAGGGCAGAGTAACACGTTTGAGGGAAGAAACTGTGACACCATCAGCAAAAGTAAACGTTGAGGATGATGCTTCTTCTCTTACAGCATCACGTTCGTAATCAGTGAGCTCACTTAGATAGCAATTGATCCATTCAACTCCACATACAGTTGTAGAACACCCTGTGTCTAGAAGAGCACATCCCTTAGATTCTTCTACTAGAGTCTGTGACTTACCTCTACTAGCGGCATCATCCGCATAGCCCATAAATAACGACAGATGCACTGTTTCAGAATTCTCTTCTCGACTGCCGTCGTTTTCGTATGCATCTGGACAGTCATGTGCCCAATGAAATTTAGAATCACATACGAAACACCTCGATACCTTTACGTCAGACCCAAGTGGGTTCTGCCTCCTGCCGGTGGATGAGCGTTGGGGAATTCTAGCAGATACGGTTGAACATCGACCACTACCCCGACGTCGATCACGTATTGCACCACCCCACAACACTCTCCATCCTCGCCGAGTACCTCTAGCATAAAGCGTTTCGTCACCCTCAACTTCGTCACTCCAAAATACTGGTTCATCTTTCACCTCCCGGGCGGACACGGATGCCTCGTTCTGCCTGCCAAATTCACCAGCAAAAATACGATTCAGGGCAGATTTCATATTTTCGTATGTCACCTCAGTTATCGCGGACATCACTAGTTGTCGTTCACTGTCTGAAAGTTTGCATGCAGCTAAGAGTATAAAAGCCATCACAGAATTTGGCAGTTCCATGTCCTGCTTGGTAAATTTGAAGTAAACATGCTCAAATTCTGTCACGAACTCCCGAATGTTCATATCACTGGCTCTTCTGAAGTTATATAGCTCATAAAACGCTGCAAACTGTCAACGTCCTTTGTCCACGAGAAATAAACCATCTAATTTTTTCAGCAGGGTCTGAACACCATCCTTCTGCTTTAAAACATCTGTTTCAATCTGCGAGGACACCACCCTCGCTCTCCCAGACAATGACAGGTGAATAGCTAAAGCTTGTTTTTCTGCTGCTAGGTCCGTTAGTTCGCACCAAATGCCAATGTCTTTTTTCCAGCTCTCATATGTGGAATCATTTTCCAGTTTTGGAGGCCACTTGGTCGAACACAACGCCATTCTCGAACCACGCTCTGCTACCAATGTTGGAACTAGACAAACCACACTCACCCGGCTGGTTTTACGATGTGAACTGCCAAGGCTCCCAGTTGCATACCACAGGAACCTTCCGATGACGTCATCACTTGTGACTTAGCAGATGTGTGCGTGCACACACACACTAACAGTTTTCACCACCATTGCAGTATTGTACTGTGTCATACCTTCATTACATTAATCAAATGGTATAATAATACAGTACTGTGCACTGAAAAACATGTCTTTTACTTGTCTTATTGTGGTGAACATAGCTGAAGTTGTCAGGCAGTCCGGACTGCTTTCTGGCTATATCGGACTTTTTCCGATATATAGGAGTTTAGTCCGGTAGCTCCTCGAGTCCGATAAAAGCGAATTCCGGTCTACTGAAGTCCGTTATATCGAGGTTTTACTGTATTGTATGAAAGTGAGATATGACCAGGGAAGGAAGACACTGGAAAGCACAAAAATGAGGATATTCAGAGGAGAGTAATGCAGCGTTGCCTCATTCAAAGATAGTGTGCAGTGAGAGATTTAGTACAAGGGATCCTGCATAAGGGTATTGGTAGGTTGAGATGGTTTGGACTTACTGGGAGGCCGATAGAGGAGCATTCACAGCTCTGAATAATGGCGAGAAGAATGCCCAGATGCAGACTGAGGAAGACATGGGGTGGGATCCTGCTGGGAGAGCTTCAGGAAAGAGGTAAGAAATTGACGTAATATTGTGGAGAAAAGATCCACACATGGTAGAATGATCAGTGGTTTCAGAGTGGGTTGTAAGCCAGTGAGGACTTAACTGTTTATGTAGATATCATCCTGAATTTGTCCTGCTTGGGGATGCAGTGATATAGAATGAGAATAAGGAAAGAACAGTAAAAAATCTGAACTACCATCAGCATGCCCTTGTTACTTGGGCCACGGCCATTCACGTGTCATTCAGACTTTCAGTACAGGAAACCCTCAATATAACAAACTGTTTTATAGCAAACTTTGGCTATGTCGCCATATCTGCCAAAAGTTCGCTCTCTTGCATGGTATGTGTACTGTAACAGACCTACATTACATATCAGGCATTGTATTTATATGTATAACTTCATACAGGATGGTCATTACTTTACATGTACTGTATAACTACATAAACCATTGAACTCTCCACATGAAACTTCATAGAGTAAGTTGTGGTTGTGCATGTAGGACGGAACGACTCCACAGATATTGCAACCTTGGGTCGGTAATCCCTCGGTTAATAGCGACCATCGGATATAGCGAATTTTCGGATATAACGACCCATCCCTCCCCTCAATTAGTTCGTTATATTGAGGGTTTATTGTAATTTGGTCCATATGATAACCCATCCATCATCCAGCCCTGTTGCCCCATCAGGAGAGTAGGGGTCCAGGGCTAGGCTGTTCATGTTTATACTGGTAGGGTGACGTTGGCCAGTTGTTCATCCTGTAGCAGAGTTATATGAGCATTAAAAAAAATGTATTAGAATAAGATGAGTTGTTGAGTGGAGAGGGAGGAATATGCTGGTACACAGTGGGCATGTACAGTGAATACACATGGATTGTGTACCAAAGAAAGTGTAAGTGATACAGAGGGTGGTGCTGGGAGAGGCAGACCTGTGGTGTGGAAGAGTGGAATAGTACACTGAAGAGTAGGAAGTGGAAAAAGTGTGTTTGAGAGAGTGAGAAAGAGGAAGGGGAGTGTTTGAGTGAGTGAGAAAGAGGAAGGGGAGTGTTAAGAGTGAGATAGAGGAAGAGGAGTGTTTGAGAGAGTGAGGAAGAAGAGTGTTTGAGAGTGAGAAAGGTGTGTGAGGATAATGTAGCCTGGAGGCACTCCTGTCATGGCCCTACCCTGTCTTGGAGGTTCAGAGGTGATGATAAACCCCAGCCACCCATGGGAATAAACCGTTGCGGGGCACAGTCATTTCCAGCACTTAAATTCACTAGAGCTTCAAGTGTAGACCTGTTCTGATTTAAAATTTTGGCAAAATTTATAACCTACTGCACTGCTTTCCATGAGTTTTGATCTGAAAAAAAGCCAAATATCACAGCCATTTTCTTCTCAGCTCCTACGCTCCTCTGTGGAGCGACATAGGATAGTATGATGAATGAAGGAACACCCTGCCTCAAAGACCATGAAGTTTTACTGTCTGAAAACCACAAAGGTACAATTTTGTAACAGATAGACTTGCTGTTTTGACTATATCTTCCTTAATATTGTAACTAGGATATTATTAATAGTACCACTGAAGAGCACATAAAATTTTCTATCAGCTGTTGTAAAGATGTTACGTGTAAATATGAATATTATAACAATTATTAAATAACAGGAATATGAGTAAACTTGACAAATTTCCTGGTAAAGATAAGATTCCTATTGATATATATATATGTGACTTGACCTACTTTTCAGTTCTTGCATTGAGAAGACGAGACTCATGCAACATTTCATGGTGGTAACCATATAACCAAATCTTGGCGCCTGGTTGTTTAGTGGGTAATTACGGCACTCCAATCGGATTGAGCTGGTGAAGGTTTATATCCAAGGGGTGGTTGGGGTTTATTGCTCATGTAATGCCACTCAGGGATGAGTGAGGCTGGTCACTCTCGTCTTAAATGTCAGGACAAACTTGCCTACCCCCGGGCTTCTACGCTCCTCTGTGGGGCAACACAGGATTTGATAATGGATGGATGGATCACCATCTGAATGATTTTGCACCTAGATGCCCCACTAGCTGTTATCCAAAGAAAAGAAAGATTAGGACATTTGGTTTTATCAGGAATTTGAGTGTAAAGTGGAGAGAATGTAAGAAAATATTCTGGAAAGAGGTAAAGAGAGTTAGACAGGTTGCCGAAGAAGTTAGCTGGGGAGTGAAAGATGAAAATTGTAGATTACTAGTGGAGAAGGGAGAAAAAGTGAGCAGATGGAGAGAACACTTTGAGGAATTGTTGAACATAGCAAATGGAAGTGGCTGGGGAATGGCTGGGAGATGGAGACAGGAAGAAATCAGTAGGATGGAAGTTTTGAAGAAAGTTAAAATGGGGAAAGCCCCAGGAATTGATGGAGTGTGTGGTGAAATGCTGAAGTATGGGGGAGAGATAGTAGTAGAATGGATTTGGAAGATGTGCAGATTGTCCTCAGAAGAAGGTAGAGAGTCCCAGAGGATTGGTAGTCAGGGTTTTTTTTTTTTTTTTTTTTTTTTTTTTTTTTTTTTTTTTTTTTTTTGTCCGACTCTGGGCATAGGCTTCACAGCCTGCTATCATGGCCCAGCAGTCCTCCTACATACCATGTCACCACTTCGGCGCTAACACCCACCGTCCATATTGAATACATGCTAGGGCTGTCTCACAGGACTGGTGTATTGGTATTAGCAGGGGTATTTACGACATGTCGGCGGGTCTTCTGGTAGATCAGTAAAGCCTGATTTGCTGAATTTCAAATCCTTAAACTGTTCCCTGCCCCAGCAAGGATTCGAACCAGGGTCCGTGGGACCGCAGGCCACCTCTCTACCGATTGAGCCACCGCCTCCCCAGTACAAAGGAAAAGGGGGAAAAAGAAGTGTGTGGTAATCACAGGGGCATTTGTTTTCTTAGTGTAAATGGAATAGTATATGGTAGGATACTTATGACAGAGTTAGGGAAATAACAGAGGAATTAGTTGGAGAAGAACAGGGAGGTTTTAGGAAGGGAAGTGGTTATGTAGATCAGATATTTATTCTTAGATCTTTAGTGGAAAAGTTTCTAGAGAAGGGGAAGGAGTTGTATGCAGCCTTCATGGATCTGGAGAAAGCATATGACTGGGTGGATAGACAAGGTTTGTGGAAAGTATTAAAAATATATGGAGTGGATTGGAAGTTGTTGAAGGCTGTGGAGAGTATGTATTAGGGTGCTAAGGGTGCAGTACGTATGAATGGTGAATTGAGTGAATTTTTCTATTTGAAGGTTGGATTGAAACAGGGATGTGTCATGTCTCCATGGTTGTTCAGTTTGTATATGGAAAGGGTTATAAAAGAGATACAAGGTAGGGCAGTGGATGTTGGAGTGGCCCTGATGAGAGAGGGCAGTGTTTGGAAACTCCCTGTACTGTTGTTTGCAGATGATACTGTGTTGTTAAGTGAAGACAAAGGGGAGCTGCAAGGTTTGGTGGATGAGTTTGGGAGGGTATGTAAGTAACAAAATCTAAAGGTGAATGAAGGGAAGAGTAACGTTACGGTATTCAAGAGAAGTGAAGTCAGTGAATGTACAGTGAGGTTGGATGAGGTGGAAATGGAAAATGTGAGCGCGTTTAAGTGCTTGGTTAGTGTGACAAGTAATGGTGGAAGTTTAGAGGGTGAAGTGCTTGAAAGGTTACAACAAGGAAGAAAGGTTGCTGTTTCCTTGAAAGCAGTGATAATAAACAGGGAAGTGAGCATGGAGTGAGAAAGCTACTACATGACGGTATTGTGATACCAACACTAACGTATGGAAGTGAAGCTTGGACCATGATGGAGGGACAGAAGTCAAGAGTGAGGGCAGTGAAAATGAGTTTGAGAGGAGCATGTGGAGTCACATTGGGAGATAGACTGACAAATGAGGAAGTGAAGGAGAGTTGTGGTGTGGATGTGGATGCGATAGGAAGAGTTAGGAGAAAAACATTGAGATGGTTTGGTCATGTGGAGAGGATGGAGAGTGAGAGACTGATGAGGAAAGTGTATGTGAGTGAGGTGGAGGGGGAGAGAGGAAGGGGGAGGCAAAGGATGAGTTGGAGGGATGGAGTGGAGAGGTATATGAGAGAGGAGGGTGTGAGCTGCGAGCAAGGCAGTGAAATAGCTGAGGACGGGGCGACATGGAGGCATTTTGTGTGTGGCCACCCCTTAGGGTATTAAGGCATCTTTCAATAGATAGATAGATAGGATCAAAAATCTTAGAGAATGGCACAGGTATCTGGTGATGACAAAATATTTGAAGAAAAAGGAAACCATGTGATCCAAAGGAATTTAAAAAATCAAGAGAGTGTTAGGAAAAAGTATGAAGGCAGTGTGTGGAGGCATGTCGAAGTAGGCCTATTGCTGCCAGATGATGGTGATGCTAGCAGTGAGGCCTCTGATTCTGAGCCCACTGCTGGTAGTTCCAAGCAACCAAGTGATGTTGCTGTACCACTGTACTTGTCCAAAAAGATAATGGAATTGGAGGAAATCTGCAACACTGCTGATAGACTCTGTCTGATAATAAAACCACAGCCGTTGTTTCTTCTGTTCTTAAAGCTGGCAGTGCTGATGTGAATAATGTTGTCATGTCAACATCTGTGACTCGTAGGAACAGACTGATGGTGAGGTGCAACCTGAATGAGAAGCATATGCCTGAGTTTAAAGAGAATCCTCCCAAATATAGGGCCTTTCGTCGGGGCTCAGTGATACAGTGCCTGACTGGAGACCACAGGATCAAGAGTTTGTGCCCCACCTGGGTAGCTGCCCTGCTGGGAGAGGTAGCATTCTCCCGTCACCTGGCAGGGCTATACGGTCTACCAAGGTCTAGTTCAAGGTTTCCTCGTATAAAAAATTCCGAATTGAGATGGAAAGCTATGAAGAGAAACAAGCAGTTCCACTCCAGATTCCACAACTGAAATTCTTTCAGTTCTGTTGCCTGGCTCACCTCAGTATGAGGAAGGCAAATTACTTGGCATTCCATCAGTGACATCTCAGCTGGATTGTCACAAGCCAGTGCTTCAGTGGAGCTGGTAACAGCTTAGGTTGTGGCAGACAAAATTGTAGCTCTTGTTCCCCAGGCTTCTACGCTCCTTATGGGGAAACGTAGGATTGGATGATGGGTGGATGGTGTGTGTTGATGTGCTGCCATGTAGTGTAGTGGATGTTGTGGGTTTGTGGAGGCTGTGGCAAGATTTTATGTGCCTCTCATGTCTAGATGATCCTTGACTTTGAGGACTTTGGTTTCTTTGTGTAGGTGGTCTATAGGTGTAGTAGCTGTGCAGCCTATGATTATTTTTAGGGCCTTGTTTTGTATGGTCTTTAGAGTGTTATAGTGTGTTTTAGGCAGGTTAGTAGCCCAAGCAGGGCTTGCGTAACTCATCACTGAACAATTATATTGTTTGTATACTGTGGTGGTGGTTTCCTTGTTGTGTCCAAATGCTGAATGGGCAAAAGACCTTAAGGCATTGAGTCTTGGTGTTAATTTATTTTTAATGTTTGTGATATTTTGTTTAAATGACATTGCTATATTATACACCAAGGATTTTGTATGCTTGTCTGTGTGTGGTAAGGGAGTGTTGTCTATGGTGAGGTGTGGAATGTTACTGTTTCCTGCTGTCCAGTTTGTGAGAAGGGTCACTGTAGATTTGGCTGAGGCTATTTTGAGCCTGTTTTTGGTGAACCATTCATGTAGTGTGTTGAGGTAATGTTGGAGGATTTGTGTGGCTGTGTTTACATTATGGTGTGTACATATGTTATGTCATCTGCACAGGAACCTATGTGTATCTGTGGTGTGTGGGGTGTGGATATGTCATGCATGTATAGGTTAAAGAGCGTAAGGGACAAAGCAGATCCTTGAGGGATGCAGTTTGTGAAGTTTCTGATGTTCAGTGACTGACTGGCAAATTGTGGTGGGGCTAGGGGGGTGTGAGGTGTTACCATTTGTAATACTAGTCATTCAGTGACTTTGGAGGGGGTACAGAGGAGTGTGATGGGGTGATGTGAGGATGGCAACGTGAGGTCTTTTTTGGGTTTGGGGATAGTGATGATAGTACTGTGTTTCTAGATGTTGGGTATTATGTTGTGGGAGTAGCTGTAGTTTGATATGTTGGTGAGTGCTTAAGGTTGCTGATGATGTACTTCGTCTGGTTGTAAGTGAAAGGTGCAAAGTCTGGGTCTGTGGGGAACTGTCTCTTTCATCAGATGACATGTCAGTCATCACGAAAGGGATTTAGATGGCTGACATGTGAAAAGTGATTGATGAGAGTGTTTGCTTGTTGTTTGTTTGAAGGAATGGTGTCTGTTGTTGTGATGGCAGTGTGTGATTGTGTAGTGATGCTGTTGGAGAGTGTGATTCTGTTTAGTGTTGCTGGTGTTTGTTTTGTGATCAGGTGTTTGGAGAGTCATCCATCACCCAATCCTATGTTGCCCCATGAGGAGCATATGAGCCTGGGGCTTGGTGAGTTGGTCCTGATATTTAAGATGAGAGTGACCAGCTTACTCATCCCTGAGTGGTATAACATGAGCAGTAAACCCCAACCATCCCTTGGATATAAACCTTCACCGATTGGAGCACCTTAATTACCCACTGAACCATCAGGCACCATAATTTGGTCATAGGGTTATCACCCAGCATAGTAAATGGTCTCTTGTTGTACAGGAAACCATCTGGCATGTCACTCAGTGTAGAGTCACCCACAGGCAGAAGGAAGAGGAAAAAAGGATGGAAAGAAAGACAGAAGGAGTGTTAAGTCACCCATAGGCAGAAGGGATTTATTCCAGTTTAGTGTTTGCTGCTCTGATATTTTACTGCGTATTTGAGTGTTGAGTTCTAGTATTTGTTTTACGGTATCTTGTGTGTGGGGAGTTGGGGAGTGTTGTAGAGTGTCACGTTGACTGATGAGACCTCGAATTTCAATTTCAAAGCTGGGATTGTGTCTCTTTCTGTTGCCTCTAGGAATGTGCCATTTGTCTGCAATTTGAATAATTGTATTGAATGTGTGCATAGCGGTGTTGTTTGTAATAGCTGTACTGTTTAATGTTTTGCAGTGTTGTTCTGTTTCAGTTGTGAAGGTCTCCCAGTTGGCTATCTTATAATTAGTATGTGTGTGTGTCTGGCCAGCTGGGGTGATTCTGGTTTTGGTAGTGATGATGATTGGGAGGTGGTCAGAGCCAAGGGTTCTGGCCACTCTGCAGGATGTTGTGGGGGTGAGGTTTGGGGAGCAAAGGGTGATGTCTGAGGATGATGGGAGGAAGAGGGCTTGGTGTGGGATATGGGTTTTCTGATGAGATTGTTAAGGATAAAATAATTGTCTGTTTGGGACCGTAGTACCAGCCCTCTGTCTGTGTCAGGGTTGTTGACATGCCAGGCCGATGCCTCGGCATTGAAATCACCACCCAGGATGATGTTGGGTATGTTGGTGATGTGTATTTGTGGGGAGTAATTGTATGGTACTGTGGGGGATGATTGGAGGGGAATGTATGTATTGGCAATTGTTGTGTGTGATTTGTTGTATCCAATCCAGTCTTGCCCCATGAGGAGCGTAGGAGCCAGGCGCCTGGCAAGTTGGTCCTGACATTTAAGATGAGACTGACCAGCCTCACACATCCCTGAGTGGCATTATGTGAGCAAGAAACCCCAACCCTCCCTTGGATATAAACGTACATGGGCTCAATCTGATTGGAGTGCCATAACCCTTTTGTACACAATGACGTGTTTGTTGTCATTAGGGTCTTTCCTCGTAAATACATGGTGACCCTTTTGGCTTCGTTAAAAAAAAAAAAGGTTGTTTTGCATCATTTTTTGAGGCATCATAGTTTGTCTGGCTCACGTCAAAAGTACTGTATAATGAATTGGCAACAGTGGGTCCCGATACTTCCGACAGCTCATACAGGTTTTTCAGTACCACACAAGCTGTTAGTGGGCAAGGTAGTGCATGGTCCCTTGCCCCTTTAAAACCCCTCTATTACCCCCGTCCCAGGCTTGTGTCTTATTTCACTATACCAGTAGTGCTTATGTATAGTTTTTGGGCACTACTGTCATTGGATATGGTGTTTGCAATAGGAAATTAGGTGTTTGTGAAGCATTCTTAGCTGATTTGTGAATCATTCGTGTCCGTTATCAGCCATTCAGTCAGCGAAGATTGTGCTGCCGTTTGTAACCCTGGCCCCAGAACTACACTGCCGCTACCCTGCACCAAATTTGAGTGTTCAACTATAAAAATAGTGACAATCATGTGAATATAGTGTGCAAGGAAATAGTGAAACACTTGCAGTAGGTTAGAGGGAGACTGGAAACCGCACTACAGTCACAACATGGCATTGGTACACTAGTTTTTTTGCATTTTTCTTGAAAACTCTGAGGGAGAAATCTGATTAGGAAAAATCTGATTATATCTTGAGAAAGCCCATAAACTTCTGCATAAGATGACGGAATAAAGACATAACATTGCCAAGAAAAGTTTTTTGCTAGAGCTCTCCAAATAGAAACTCTTTTGTATGTTGGAAGAAGTTCTTACTTCGCTTATTACTCGAGAACCATACTTCATATCGAAATGCCAGCTGCCCCATTCAAAAGCTGATAAAATTGTTTTTCAAATGATGGCATAACATGTAGAGAGATAAGTTAGTAAACATTTGAGCTATGATGTTGAGAAGTGAGATGAATGTTCCAGAATGGTTATTCACACCGCCCTAATGTACGTATAGTTTGTGTGTGTGTGTGTGTGTAGAACAAACATTAATGAATAGGAGTAAATAGGTTTTGTGGCAAAATAAATATGTTTGGGTGGCAAAAATAAGCCGAGAATACATTTTTTTTGGGTGGGGAGGGGGGAGAAAGCCTATGTGTCATGGAGCAAGAAACTTATTGAAACTTACCATGAACAAAAGGATTAATTACCCACTAAACCACCAGGTGCCATAATCTGGTTATATGGTTACCACCCAGCACAGTAAATGGTTTCCTGTGTACAGGAAACCATTTGGCTTGTCACTCAGTGTAGTGTCACCTGTAGGCAGAAGGAAGAGGAAAGAATGAAGTAAAGAAAGACAAGACGAAGGAAGGAAAGAAGGAAGGAGGAGAGGAAAGGGCAGACACCTGAGAGTAGCACTACATTGAGTGAGAGTGCATATTTTAATTGATTGTAATTCTGTTATGGTGTCATGGGGGGAGAAAAGTGACTTTGTGTGTGCACTAGTGTCTGAAAAGTTGATGGATTAGTGTACCAGGGTGATGAGTCCACCGCCACTACCGTCGGCCCAGTCTTGTCTGATGGAGGTGAAGTTATGAAATATCATTGTTTTTGTGTTTTGCTTAGCTTTGTTTCTTGTAAGATGGCAGTGTGTATGTTTTGTTGATTGATGAATTGTGTGAGTTCTTGTTTTTTGGTGTGTATGCCATCTATGTTTATTTGAAGAATGTTATTGTTGTGTGTTCGATGTGTGTTGGGTGCTGCAACCTGGGGGGGAGGTGGGGGTGTGGCTGTAGGGGATGGGGTAGAAGGTTGTGATAAAAATAAGTGTTGGGGTGGATTAAACTGGGGTGGAATGGGAGGGGTTGGAGCATGGAATGGCGTGGGAAGGATCAATGACAGACTGAGGAGGCGTGGAGGGAGGTAGAGAGGGGCTGATGGGGGGGTTAGAGGGAGGGAGGAAGGAGGATAAGGAGCACATCTAGGTGTTTGTGTAATGTTTTCTGGATGCAAGTGTTGTGCAGGTGTAATGGGTCCAGTTCTTGCAGGAATTGCACTGAACTGAAACCTTTTTCTGTCGACTCAAAGTGACAGGTTTTGAGCATGTTGGACATATGTATTTGTTGATGGGTCTTGGATTGCTCTCAATGGCACAGGCTAGAAGAAGGCTTTGAGAAATGACTGCAGAGAGTCATTTCTCAGCGTAGAAAAATTGATGGTGTTGTGTGTGTTGTGTTGGGAGATGTGGTGCTTGCCTGGATGACCAAAACTATTCCCAAGCTGTACGGCCACGTGAGGGGCCGGCGGGGTTTGCGTTGGTTTGGCCCCCATGCTGTCCCCCTCCTCCACTTCGACAGCCTCTGGGGGATGGACCCACAGTGAAGATGCCATCGCTCCAGGTCCAGTCAAAGGGGTAAATAAAATTGGCATGAGAGGCACTAAGATTGACTGATTGTGCTAGGTTGTCACCACAGATTCATCACAGCATGCCCACCTTCTCCAGGCTGTGGAAATGCACCAAAGTCATTTTGAAAATTTAAAAAGGAAAACCTTTAATAAACAGCTTTGAATGACACCTGCTTATTGTTACATCATGGAGAGATAATCTCAAATTTACACAGTCCTGTTGTCATTAGATAATAATTATTTCATTTTGTTTCATTTTTTAAGGCTCCAACATGCATGCATGCTGGTCACCTAATGGCGGCTATCCTTGCTGCTCCATCTCCGTCAGCTTCCCTATTTAATCCCTTATCCCAGAGGTCACACTCAATGACCCATCCCAGGTCATTTTCGGTCTACCTCTTGCTGCTGTACCCCAGACATTAACACTTCTCACTTTCTGCACCCATTTATCATACCCCATCCTCTCCACATGCCCAAACCATCTCAGTTTACCCCCCCCCCTTATCACAACACCAATACACTCCAGTCCCATCCTACCTCTCAACTTCTCCATCGCAAACCCTGCCCCCCCAGGCCTTTCACTCAGGGATGCACTGCACATCCACCTAATCATTGTCATTTCTGTACGATTGAGCCTGCGAATATCCTCTTCTTTACTGCACAAGTCTCACCACCTTACAGCATTACACTCCTAGCACATGCTGCATTCAAAGATCCCTTACCATTGTGGGAGAGTCCTCTCAGTGTCAGGAGAGGCAACAACTCCCTGAACTTCTTCCAACCACTCCTCATTCTAGCCACAGAGCTGCTTCAGCCCCACCTCCAGTGCATAACATGTCTCCCAAATAAAAGAACTCTTCCACACACTCAAGAAACTCACCAGCACGTTCAGTCCTTTCACGCCTGACATTCTCCACCTGCTCTCCCTGACACACTGCACACATGAAATCTGCATTATCTCACAGTCTACCTCTAATACCACTACATCTCTTGTGCACCCACTTATCACAAACCCCACACAAGATGGAATTACTTCCCACACCTTTGTGGCAAACTGCACATGGCCACTCTCCCACTTCTTTGACAGTACCACCCCCAGCCCTAGATACCGTCACTATTGTTTGCATTTACCCTTAAGCCCTTGTGCCTCATACCATCTCTCCACTTCCTAAATCTTTCCTTTGCCTCCATTTCTTTCTCAGCAGTAAATGCAAATCATCGCATACAACATCTCCCACAGTAATAATATTCATATGAACCTTTACAACATCTGAAAGAAAATTTTGTTGGGTTTACAGTGGTACCCTATATGATGTCATGAGTTGAGTATTAAGGAAGGTATAGCCAAAATTGTAAGGCCATCTGTTACGAAAAATGTGATTTTTACTAAAACTTGATGGCCTTCGAGTCAGGCTTTGCTTTCATCTGAGAAGAAAACAGTTGTGATATTTGGCTTTTTCAGGTAAAAAAAAAAAAAAATGCAGTGGGCTTTAACTTTCACAAAAAACTATATTTTGAACAGGTCATTCCAAGTGTCAAAATATTAACCATTATAGATGCAACAGGTCTAATGCACTAGTATATCAGTACACAGGTTGAAGTACCCCTCCACCTTCCACTCCCTTGATCTCCCTTTGGCCAGCAGAGGAAATAAAGGGGAAAGTACTTAAGTGTGTGTTCCTTAAGCATGTTTGATCTTTTCGTATGGACAGAGTACAGAAGTGGCAAGAGCAGATAATGATGACCTGTGGACTGAAGTAAGCTGTTCAGCAGGGCCTGTTGTAGTTGTAGACCCAGGCTCATCTGAAATGTGCACCCAGTCAACTACTGGCTGAAGTGGCCCTCCTGTCAGGGAAATGGGTAGGGAGTTGAGGGACGTTTGTATGACCAGCCAGTGGAATTGACCGGTTACAGAGTGCCGCCCCAAGAAAGCACCCCTCGTATATTTTGAACGCAGTGTGTCCAGGCATCTCAAAATGAACAGATCTAGAATTTGACTCTCTTGTATTATTTTTTCTTAGAGCTTAATAGCCATTGGTTCCTTCCTTGCATTAAAAAATAGCCATAAAAATTGAAATCCAACACAGAAAACCAAATAAGTGGCTTTTTATTTACAGGAAACAGTAGGCATAAACAGCAAAACTGTTATTAACAGCAAACATACAGTTCAGAGAGAAAAATGCTCGGATTTAAGTGGGAGAATCGGTAGATGCCTACAGTCCTAATGGACCCAGGTTCGAATCCCGGATGGGCAGGTTAAGGATTTAAATTTCATAAAAGCAGACTTTTCTGATCTACCAGATGACCCGCCGACATGTCATAAAAGTACCCCTCTAATACCAGTACACCAGTCCTGTATGAGACAGCCCTATCATGTATGCAATATGGATGGTGGGTGTTAGTGCCAAAGTGGTGACATGTAGGAGGACTACTGGGCCCCAAGGAGGACTACTGAAACTTGGGAATAGGCACTGAAGCCTCTGCCCAGGGTCATACATGTAAAAAAAAAAAAAAAGTTTGAGGGAGTTCAGTCCACATTTTGTGTCAAGGTACAGTCACGCTCCCTAATCTAGACCCACCCCGAGCCAAGCCAAGAGCTGAGGGAGGCAGTAGCCACGGCTCTTAAACGAATGCGTTTACTAGCCCCCCCCCCCACTCCTCCCCTCAATCCCCCCCCCCTCTCTCTCACCATCCAATGTTCATTCTCTACCTTACTGCATTCCGTTCCACCCTCGCCTCTTACTGAAACAATCATTGACTGAAGGGGACAATGCTGGACAGTATTAGACAGTAGATTTGGGAAAACATAGGGCATAAAAAATGTAAGACCTGAATATATTATTTCTCTTAATAAAATACCTCAATGGAAACGGTTATAGAGGCTGTACTGTACGATTGCTCCGGTGATAAATTAACCTATACGGTTTGTATTGTTGTAATACTTTTATTACAGTTACTATATTTTAACATTTGTTATCGAGGTGGTTATAATGGTCTGGTTACAGGTCCTATTGACTGGGTGGTTCTGTTTTTCGTATTTGCACCGTTCAGTATATAATTAGGCTGTAGCGTAAGCAGTTCTGTATCTAAAGGCCATGCTCTATATATCTGTTCACACAGGTCGTATTAGAATTGCATATTGGCCACTACTTGATTATTTAATTTATGTATATATATGCACTGTCAGAGGACGGCAGTATATCATTCATAGAATTTATGTTTTCTTTAATTTATTTACAAAAAAACACTCACCAACAGTATAGGGATCAACAAGAAGACAAGTTACACGGTATTGATATCTGTATTTGATTATGACAATTCATGGAACAATATGCATCATGTGCAAGTATGACCCCCTTAATTATGACCAAATGAGTGACCAAGGTAAATAAATATTATATATAAAGTAAGGTGATAATATAGTTTTATATAATACAATTATATAGTTAATACCAGGCAATATTGCTGCATTTTATCGTTAAGTGAAAACCAGTATTCGTTTCGTTTCGTTTCGTTTTTGAAGGCTGCAACATGCTTGCATGCGTCGGCCTTTTTGGATTGGAGCTGTAGCATTTTATGACCGGATGCCTTTCCTGATGTCTACCAATGACCCTTGGGTGGATTCGATCCTCCGACCCTACGGCCAGAACGGAGCGCTCTAACCCACTGAGCCACGGCTGCTACAATATTGTAATATTTATTCATGTTGGAGTAAGGCAAAACTGGTAATATCTCGTCCATACACCCCCAGCTTCTATCACCTGCTGTAAGCGAGAAGGGATGTAGTCCACCAAACTGCTGCAGATATCAGGTTCACGCCGTATTCCTTCCCATATCTCGTGAGCTTTACTCACAACTGCTGCTTTTCTTTTATCCCCTACCCGCCATTTCCTAACCATTGTCCCTTATAAATTCCCTATGGGGTTGCAATCACAACCTCTCAACGGCCACTCAGTGACACGAATTTCAGGATGATGTGAAAGCCATTCTTGAACCGCTCGACATTCGTGTATTGGTGCACGGTCATGAACAAACCATATAGGTTCAGGTTCAGGGATAGCATATGCCCGAACAGCGGGGAGAAATGAAGTCTCCAGGATGTTGATATACTCCTCTCCAGTAAGATACCCTTCAGTGGGAACAAGCTCTCCTGGGCCACCATACCACATCCAACCATGAAAGGTTACATTTACTCTGCTGCTCCTTGACCGTTCATGGATGTGCCTAGACTCATAACGTGTGTTCACGAGATGCCAACATTGTCGACCTGGTGCCGAGACTGAGGTGAATGATTTCTCATCGCTAAATATGACAGTTCGCCAAAAATTAATATCCTGATTTATGTTGTCTTGGGCAAATCTTAGGTGACCTGCTTTATGTGCAACAGTGAGCACTTCTTTCAGCGCAGGAATATAGCACTTTAGGCCTGATTCATATAATCGCCGTCTAGTCGTTGTAGGGTGACAAGGAAGATTCAACTCTTGCGTCATTTCAACGGCAGTCGTCAATGGGTTTCTTGTGGCAGCGTCTCTTAGTGCTTCGTCGTCCTCTACTGATGTCACTCTAGGATGACCTGGTAGTGGTTTAGTTAAAATGTGTCCCTCTTGTTCATGTCACCGTACCCAATGCCTGACAGTTTTGCGAGTGATTCCCTTGTCGCATGCAATCTGTGATATGGATTGTCCAGCCTCGTAGAGGCCAACAATAATGGCCCGTTTACGGATGACCTCCTCCCTATTGGCCCAGGTGCGTGGGGCATGGCCATTTCCTCGTCCCCTTCCAGCCATATCTGGTATAATAGGGAAAAGATATTTGCAGTATAGGAAAGTTATTGATATATAGGAAATAAGTTAGCTTGAGGCATTCAGTAGGAGGTGGGTGGATGTGGCTTGTCTGCAGGAAGTCAGGTACAGGGGTGGATCAGCCAGAAAGATTGCTGGGAAGGATTGCTACTATAAGTTGTTTTGGCAGGGGGGAACTGATGGATATGGGGGTGTGGGTGTGTTGGTTGCGGAGAAATGGGTGGAGTATGTTATGAATGTCATGAGAGTAAGTGATAGGATAATAGTAGTGAAAATTTTGATAGGACGGGTGATGGTTTCAGTTATATCAGCATATGCTCTGCAGGTAGGATTGGATGACGCAGAGAAGGATAGATTTTGGGATGATTTAATACGTGTAGTGAGTGGTATGGGCGACGATGAGGTAGTGGTTCTGGGAGGGGATTTAAATGGTCATGTTGGTGAAGCAGCTCAAGGGTATGAAGGAGTCCATGGAGGATGTGCATATGGTGTGAGGAATGCGGAAGGGGAAAGAATACTCGAGTTTGGGGAGGCTATGGACATGATTGTGTGCAACACACATTTTAGAAAAAGAGTGAGTAGATTGATTACGTACGAGTCCGGGGGAAATAGTAGCCAGATAGATTATTTTCTGGTCAGGAGGGTTGATAGGAGATTAGTGAGGGATGTTAAAGTTATAGGAAGCGAGGAGTGTGTGCAGCAGCACAAACTGTTGATTTGTGACATGGTGCTTAAGGAACAAAGGATGAGAAGGAGGACATATGTACCTAGGAGGAAAATATGGAAGCTGAGAAACCAATCAGTAAGGGATGCCTTTTATAGTGAGATGAGGAGAGTGGTGGCTGAACAGGAAGCCGAAGATAGAGACGTTAATGAACAGTATGGAGCCCTTAAGAACAACCTCTTGAGAGTTACCGATGCAGTATGCGGTTGGACAAGAGGCCCACCAAGACATAAAGTAACTTGGTGGTGGGATGAGAGTGTAGAAGCCGCAGTTAAGGAGAAGAAAAGGCTTTTCCGGGAATGGAAGAAGGGTGGTAACAGGGAGGAGTACTTGGCTGCCAAGCGCAGGGCTAGAAGAGAGGTATACAGGGCGAAGTCTGAGTCACAGAGACTTTTACTTGATAATCTAAATCATGAAGGAAGGAAAAATATGGTTTTTAGGGTGGCAAATCAGATGAAGAGAGATAATCGGGACATTGTAGGCGAGCAGTGTGTGAAGAATGATGAGGGAAGGGTACTGGTAAACAGTGAGGATATTAAAGATGCATGGAGAGAGCATTATAGTCGGTTGTTGAATGAGGAGTTTGATTGGGATAGGGAAGGTTTGGAGCCAGGTGATCCAGTGTTTGGGCCTTGGCCTTTGATTGACGCTGCTACTGTGAGTGAGGCAATAGGCAGGATGCGGGTGGGGAAGGCGGCAGGTGTGTCTGGGTTGACTGCCGAAATGTTGAAGGCCTCAGGAGATATTGGGGTGAGGTTAGTCACTGACCTGATAAATAGGATTATATATGAGTGTGTTGTCCCAGATGATTGGCTGAAAAGTGTAATTGTAAATGTGTACAAAGGGAAGGGTGATGCCCTGGAAAGGGGAAATTACAGAGGTATAAAGCTCTTAGATCAGATAATGAAAGTAATGGAGAGAGTTCTAGAAGGTATGATTAGAGAAAGAGTGAATATCAATGAGATGCAGTTTGGGTTTATGCCAGGCAGGGGGACCACTGATGCCATATTCATTGTTCGACAGCTTCAGGAAAAATATATTGGCAAGAAAAGGGAATTGTATTTTGTTTTTGTTGATTTGGAAAAGGCCTTTGACAGAGTCCCTAGAGAGGTGGTGAAGTGGGCAATGAGAAAGCTAGGGTTGGAAGAGTGGCTGGTTAGGGTGGTTATGGCCATGTACGTGGGTGCTCACACTCAGGTAAGGGTGAATGGAGCTTTGAGTGATGAGTTTCCCGTGAATGTTGGTGTGCATCAGGGGTCAGTTTTGAGTCCCTTGTTGTTTATCATGGTGCTTGAAGCCCTCTCACGTGACTTCAGAGA
>JAGKTI010001634.1:0-21748 GCA_018397915.1 Birgus latro | reverse complement strand
GAAGGTGGGGATCCAAGTGATTCTCGTGATGCACATGGTGGTGGTGGTATCTTGGAGGTGAATGCTGGCTAGAGGTAGTCCGGTGCGGTTTATATTGCCGGTGGAGTTTGGGGGCGGTGTTCCCCTGGGAGTGCGGCGGGGCGGGTTTTTCCATACGAGATGAGGAGTGGGAAGGGTTATGGGGGTGGTGTTGGGGGGTGGTGTTGGGGGGTGGTGTGGGCAGTTGGCTGCTAGTGGGCGAAGGGGTGGGCGTGAGGGTTAGGGTGTAGTGGGCTGGTGGGCATGAGATACGACCGGAACGGGTAGTGGTTGTGGTTAGTTGTGGAGTGGGCAGTGATGGGGAATGGGATGGTGGAGCGGGGACAGCCAGAGAGTGAGGTGGTGTGGTGTGGTTGGTTGGCGGGGTAGGGGTTAGGCTGGGTGCGGAGTGAAGGGTGATCGGTGTGGAATTTCCTACGGGTGTGCGGTGAGCAGGTGGGGTGGGCGGCTGCGAGGGAACGTGGTGGTGGGGTGAGTGTAGTGCGTGGGCGTGGTGCAGGAGTTTCGAGTGGCGAGGGGACGGTGGAAACCGATGGGGAAGGGGATGGGGATGAATGATAGAGAAAAGGCTCCTTGTGGGGAGTTGGCGGTGTTGAGCTTGCTCAGGTGGTTGTGGAGGGAGCGGCGGGGGTTGGGGAGTCCCGGGCGGGGCAGACGTGGCGATTCCTGTAAGTGCGGGAGGTTCCGTTGCAGTCGACGATGACTTGGAAGGGGTTGGGGACTCTAGAGATGGTATAAGGTCCCATGAAACGAGGGGCAATCTTACTGGGGGTGGGGAGGTGGGTAACAAAAACCTCGTCACCTGGTTTGTTAGGGTTAGCAGGGGAGGAATCCGCTTGAGCGTCTTGGTGCGCGTGCAGGTGTTGTAACTGGCGCTTCAGGTGATATAGGGGGTCGGTGGGTGGGGAGTGAGCGGGGGGTTGAAGGTGCTGTCGGAGAGGGAGGTGGAGGGGCACCTCTCCAAACACTGATGCCGTCGTCGCGGGGGCCGGTGTTCATTCTCCATTGGACGATCTTGATGTGTGCAGGCCATTCTTGGTCTTGGGTACCTTGAATTCGAGTCCTGATTTGGTTTAGTAGGGTCCAATGGCTCCTTTCGCATACCCCATTTCCCTGGGACCAGTAGGGGAAGGAGTGGGAAATGGAGAATCTGAATAGGGTGGATAGCTCTTTCCAAATTTGCCCTGTGAACTCGGGCGTTATCGGAGTGAATGGCCTGGGGAACGCCGAAGTAGGGGAAGACGTGGCGCATGAGGGCGTTGGCTGTGGTGACGGCAGTGTGTTCCTTAGCTGGATAAGCAATCAGGAACTTGGAGTAAACGTCAATGAATGTGACGATGTATCTGTAGCCGGATCTAGGTGGCAGGGGTCTGACAACGTCTTCAGACAAAAGCTGCCAAGGTTTGTGGGTGGATATCTTGCTGGAAGGACCTGCCGAATGGGTGATGTCCTTTCTTAGGCAACATGCTTGACACACCTGAGTGACACGTTGGGCGAGGGTAGTGGGGTTGGGGGCCTAGTAGAGGTCGTTGAAGACCTGGGTTAACCTTTTCATACCCAGGTGGATCCCATTGTCCGAGTGGAAGTGGGTGAGGACGCCTATGGCGGAGTGCGGATCAAGGACAATGTATGACGGTGACCCTGGTGCCAGACAGGTAGGACCTGAAGTAGTTGAGGGCTTAGACGATACCCAAACATTTGCGCTTGTTACAGCGTAATATTGTTTGGCCGGGTTTAGGGTGCGGCTGGCGCAAGTGATGATGTGCTCGCGCCCTTCCTGGACCTGTGCCAGGACTGCGCCTATGGCTACCAGCAAGACATCGGTGTATAAACTGAAGGGGAGGTCGTAATTCGGGAAAGCGACGATGGGGCGGAAACAAGTTTCTCCTTTAAGGTGTCAAATGCTGCTATTCGGTCATTGCTCCAGACGAATGGCTTGCCTTTCTTAGTGAGGTCGTGGAGCGGTTTTGCAAGGTTGGCGAACCCTCTGATGAACCGTCGGTAATACGACGCGAGCCCCAAGAAGGCACGGACTTGTTGGACGTCCTGTGCAAGAGGCTGGTCGGTGATGGCTTTCAGCTTGTCGGGATCTGGGGAGATGCCTTTCCCCGAGACAATGTGTCCTAGGAAAGCGACAGAGTGGGTGGCTAGGACACACTCAGTGGGTTTGAGTTTCAGCCCGGCCTGGCGTATTCGTTGGAACACCTGTTGGAGGCGGTGCAGGTGATAAGCCCACATTTTGCTGAAAACAATAACGTCACCGAGGTACACCAGGCAGACTTCCCAGGTCAGACTGCTGAGGACAGACTCCGTGAGGCGGGAGAAGGTGGCCGGGGTGTTGCATAGCCCGAAGGGAAGAACATTAAACTGATAAAGTTTCCCATTGCTTGTGGAGAAGGCCGTTTTCCCCTTGATCTCGGGGGTGGACGGGGACCTGCCAGTATCCTGACTGGAGGTCCAGCGTGGAGAACCAGCTGGAGCCGTGTGTCTATGCGGGGGAGAGGAGTGGCATCTTTGGTGGTTACATCGTTCAAGCGGTGGTAATCAACCCAGAATTGCTGAGTGCCGTCTTTTTTCCGAACCAGGACAACGGGGGAGGACCAGGGGCTGGTAGAGGGCGTAATGATACCGGCGTCCAGTATTTCTCGAACTTGCCTGTCCTCTTCAGCCCGTTGGTGTGGGTTCTTCCGGTGGGAGGGTTGCCGGATGGGGGGCCCGTTGGTAAAATTTCATGGACTAGATATGTCGTATGCCCCAAGTTGGCGGGCCCAGTCGAGAAAAGGTCTTGGTATTCAAGTAGTAGATGGTGCAGTGTCTCAGCTTAATGGGGAGATAAGTGGTCAGGCAAAAGGGGAAGGGGAGAGGGGTTTGAATTTAGGGGTGGGGTGTCGGAAGGCTCCATTGCCTCTAGGTCGCCGATCAGGAGTCCTCTTGGCAGAGTGAGGGGTGTAGCCGCCAGGTTCGCTACTTTGACGGCGTTGAAGTGGGGCAGAAGGAAGGTTGGCGACATCAGGCAGGCGGTGAGGGGCCCGGTGGGGACACTTGGGGAGAATAGGGAATGGGTCCCTGTGGGCTTACTGATCCGTAGCCAAGCTTCATGGTGGGGGGGAATGGTGAGAGAGGACGCGACGGTCGTGGGGAAAGTGGGGCCAGGGGGAGCTGGGGCAGGAGAAGGGGGAGGGGCGTCGTTTTGTCATGCACACGTACAGATGGCTGGGGGAGGCTGTCAGAAATTAAGTCGCCTCCCATGGCAGTCTATGTGCGTGTGGTTTTTGGAGCAGGTCCAATCCCAAATAGCCATCATAGGTACGGCAGGACGAGTCAAAAACGATGAAGGGATGATATGTGGAGGCTGGTTGGTGAGTCTCGGCTCGTAGGGCCCGAGTTTCCCCACGAATAGGCAAGGGGCCTTCCCCCGCGTCTATGAGGCGGGCTGAGGAGGCCAAAATCCTTCTTATGGCGGGAGTAGAAATGTGTGTGCAGGCAGGACCTGATGGCTTCCGTATCGACCAGAAGTCTTGCCTTGACCCCCTGTAGTTTCATCTTGTCATAGACCAGGGGTCGGTACTTTGTAGAGGTTGCCCCCGCCGCCGTGGGGAGGTGCGGGGGTGGTCCTAAAAAATCCAGCGTTAGCTCGAGGGCTGTGTTGGTATCAGCCTTCTCTGTCTCGCAGCCAACATCAGGTTCCTCAATGAGGGGGGGGGGTTCGGGGTTTGCAGGGCCCTCATCTACTGCCAACATTGGGCGGCGCCTTGGTGGGTCGGCTCTTACTCTGCGTTCCGCCTTCAGTTGTTCATGTAGGTCGTGAAGTGGGCAGCGGCTGTTGCAGGCTGTGAGTTCCCACGGATTGATAGTGATGAGATTTGCCTTATCTTTCTGTGGCGGCCGTTTCCTGGTGGGGTGGGCTCTTGGGAGAGCCGAGGCGGAGGCGCTTCGTGTTGGGGCTGGAAGGGGTTGGGGCGGCATGGGGAAGGGTTTCGTTGGGAACCGGCTCACGACCCCGATGTGTTGTGTGTCAGGGCACGCTGCGAGAAGGCGGCGAATGAGCTGGACATCACGGTCCAAATTTCTTGCCAGGCCATTGATAGTGAAGTGTTCTTTCACTATGCCCGGAAGGACTCTGAGAAGAGTGTTAAATGTATGCTCATCCCAGGTATTTATTTCGGCATCCGGATATGCGACGGTGACGAGTCGCCTAGGTTGGACCAACGTGTTGTCCAAATCATCGTCATATTTTAGGGCATCTAGTTGTGAAATTGCGACAACTTTCCCTAATAAAGGGGTAATAGCTTCTGTTACTATTTTTGCAAATTGGCCCACGTGAGATCTGGGGCTATTTTTGGTGCTATACTAGATAACGCCTTTCCCAGGTAAGGTAGAGTGACAGCTATTTTCTGATTATCTTCCTTAAACCCAATATCAAGTAATGGCTTGACCATATTTAGGTAAGTCGTGATGTCACATTGTTCTGGGTCGAATTTTGGTAGTGGTACATATGTTTTGGCTGCCATTTAAAAAAAAAAAATTCCAGCCCTCTTTCACTGTCCGGGTCAAGAACCACCGCTAGCCACCATTGTTATGCTACGTATTTGTGGGTCAGTTTCTCGCCCTCAAATACGCAGGCTACAGCGGGTCCCTATTCTAGACCGTGTCGGTAACTCTAAAGAGTAGGACTGGACACAAAAACAAGGCAGTAAGTATTACCCACATGTATTCCAGATATCTTCCCAGGGACAATAGTACATCAACAAATATATTACAAACTGGGTTGGTCGGGGATGGGTTAACACTTAACACAATGTTTTACTGGACGGGAAGTCTGTCACTATATCGACTGGTAGAAGTATGGTATTATTTACCCAACACTTATGGCACATAAAATACACTTATGATTTAAGAGACAGGAATGAATTTACTACAATTTCCCAAACCCGTATAGCACTGGACGGCACTGTATATAGTTACGTTAACACCTGTGTCATAGACACCTGTCGGCCGGAAGTCTGTCTCGGGTAGAGTCCGCCGCTTAGTGATCACTGACGGGGGGACTGTGGTATTCTGGCATACCCTAACTGATGTGCCCAGACACTGGGGTGGGTGGAGGTTTAATGCACAAGGGGAAGGCACGATGGAAATAATACATATTTCTTCTGTTGGCCACTGAGGTGTTTCACTCACGTGCCTGTGGATTGGAGAGGGAGAGTTTCAATAACAAGGGAAGGGCACAACCGACACAATATTATTGTTCTGTTGGTCACAATGGCATTTCGTTCACTGGGGGGGACGCGGGACTCTACTTGGGATATAAGTTAGGCCAAGGTTAGCTGTTAGGCTCGTCCAATCTTATACTCTGGGTTCCTGGTCACTTAGCACGAGAATACACTGTAGGGAATCACTCGTATGGTATAAGTTAATGCACACATATATCTGGATCGAGAAAGCACACACATAGGTAAAGTCCACTCACTTCATTACCACTGGTGGGCCCTAGGTTAATTCCTCCGTCCGGAGGAAGGGCAGAGTGACGTGCCCCTGGACAGGGCCCCACACGTAGTCGTGGGACCAGGGGCTTGGCCCGAAGAGAGCCAGGAGTCGGGCCTGTCGTCGAGTCTGGGGGAGACTCAGGGAGGCCTCGCCCACAGGTAAGTCGCGCTCCGGTGTTCAGGGCAATTGAGGACCCAGGGTACTGGAACCTGGGGCGGCTGGACTGCTGCAACAGCTGGAGGGTGGCGTCGCCGACAGGGTTGTCACACGGGGACCTCGGGCCGGGGGAGTAGTAGACAGGGCCCGACGTCGGCTGCTGGGTCTGCGGGGGCTCTGCTTCGGCTGCTGTTCACTCTGGTAGAGTTGCGAGGAACCAAGGCCTTGGGTGAGGCTTTGCCACGGCTTGGGGGACGGGTCCTCTCTGGCTGCAGGCCTTCCTGTGGGAGAGAAGCGGACTGTGGCCTGCTTTACATCCGACCTGACATGACTAATGACCAATGTCGTGGTAGCACAGATGACATCACCTTTAATGCTGCTAGTGGCCTGCTCTGCGTCTGGTCTGACGTGACTGATGGCTGACGTCGTGGTGGCACGGGACATCAGCTTCAGGGTGGCTAGTGGCCTGCTCTACCTCTGGCCTGACGTGACTAATGGTCGTAGTGGCACAGGGGACAACAGCTTCAGTGCGGCTAGTGGCCTGCTCTACCTCTGGCCTGACGTGACTAGTGGCCGACCTCGTAGTGGCACAGGAGGTTGTAGCTCTGGTGCGGCTAATGGCCCGTACCGGGGAGCTGAGAGGACTAGTAGCAGAGGGACGGTGGCCGATCCTGCCTCGTACCCAGTACAGACTGTGGCCAGTACTGCGGCGCTACTCTGGGGGGAACGACTACAGGAGTCGGACGACTTATGGCCTGTCCTGCCCGGCCGACACGCATCTGTGTCGCGGCCCTGTAGCGGGGATGCAACTGGGGAACGGACTGTGGCCGGCTCTGCCCCGTACCCAGTATGACTGTGGCCAATACCGCGGCGTTGCGTGGAGTTGTAAACTCCACCCCTTACCTGGCGAGTGGAATTTCGGCTGGAGACTAGGCGCTGGCGACTTCTACCTTTCCGGGTCATCACCTCGGAGCAAGATAGGCACCGGGAAGTGACACAGGTGCGCCGTTCCTGTTCCCAGCCGCTCCGTGTCAGCGGCGGCCCCCCGGTGGTACTGGGGGGATTGGGGGTGCTGGTGTCGTCTGCACTGGCCGTCGCGTCATCTGCGGCTCCAACCCCTAACTCCTGTATTTCAAGAAGGGTAAACCAAACAGCAGAGGACAGGGCAACATGGAGATTTGTTTGTGTGAACCAGGTGGATGGGGAGACCAAGGATGAGATAGAGGGATGGAGTGGCAAGAGATTTGAGAGTGGATGTTGCATTGGAGGGAGGTCAGCCAAATAGCAGAGGACAGGGCAATATGGAGATTTGTTTGTGGTCACCCTTATGGGATTAAGGCATCTTGCAACAGATAGGTAGATAGGCATCGAGTTAAAGCTAAGGACTAATGTAACCATCCAGTGTTGCACAAATGATCCTGTGTGTGTGTGTGTGTGTATGCAGAGTTTTAGGGTATAGGTTACTGAAAAAAGAAATCTTGATGTATAAACACCCTCAGTAGTTGGCGGAATAATACCCAGCAAGGAGATACCAGGTAGATAGTTCTGCACTTACTAAGGTAGAAATATAGAAGTGGTTATTTTTTTCCCTCAATTTTTCTGTGGCCACCATGTCATATATAATTAGGGATTTGTCATTTTCATCATGTAAGTTTTTTATTGTTGCAACAGGAGTTAGGATATAAATATGTACATGAAAACATTGTTGTGATGAGGATTGATAGATTGAGATGGTTTGGGCATGTGGAGAGTGTATGTTGCATGTCCACTGTCACTGAAGGACTGAAGCAAAATCTGTAGGTTCTTTAGTCTCTGGGTTTATTGAGAACAGACAGGTGCAACAGTGAGACCTTGACGCACCTCCTACCAAGAGAGCACTGGCTAGCCATCATACATACATTGGTGGACTTACAATGTTGCTATATACAATTACATGGTTGCCACATCTGCAGGGTATGTAGGCTTCACAAAGAAGTAGAAACGGTTACATGGTTAAGTATATGAGGCATGGGTAAATATATGTGGTACGGTATACAATATATGGTTTACATACATGTGTTAAGATATAAGTATATCACTTCACATATCCACACCTCCCTCCCCCCTTTGCGCTTGTAGCAGCATCTCAAGCGGCGTTTTTTCTGAGCCTTTCAGATCTGCGTGGGGCATTGGAGGGTATCTCTACTTCTTTGGGCTTGTCGCCCGAGCAAGGGGCCACAGGGATGTGGGGGAGGGGGTCAACACTGGGATCTGGTATGGGAAGTAGGAAGCAGCGATTACGCCACCACACCCGGCCACTTGGGAGCCGCACCTCATAATCCCGGTTCTTGCCGCAGCCCATGACAACCCCGACCTTGTCCCAGCAGTGAGTGTCCATATTCTGGATGCAGATGTGGTCGCCGACACTCAACCTGGGAAGGGGCGTGCATGCTTATTATACTGGTCAGTGACTTGGCCAGCACGGGCAGCGGCTCGGTGATCACAATCCTCTGTGTTTTCCTGCCATTCTTAGGAGAAGGATACAGAGTGGGCGGGGACGCACGAATGTAGTGGATGGCCATATAGCACCTGGGCAGGGGACCTTCCCGCGGCGGTGGGCGTATTACCCAGCTCCAAAAGGCCGCGGTCAAAGTCCTCGGTGTCTATATTTCCTGAGGGGACTGTCTTCATGATAAGGTACTTGACCGATTTGACAGCCGCCTCAGCATGGCCATTTGACTGGGGGTAGTGAGGCGATGATATCAAGTGGTTGATACCCCGGCGTTGCATGAATTACTTGAATTCAGAACTGGGGTCCGCCGTCTGTCCGGAGACGGACAGGAACACAAACTTCTCTAAAATAGCAACAGAACATCCTGATTGTGTGAGATGAAGATGTGTTGGCCCCACAGGGGACGATAGCAGGCCATCCAGACAGTCGGTCCGCAATTACAAGGAAGGCTTTTCCAGCGACGGTGAAGAAGTCCACTGAGATTGACTTGAAAGGTCTTGAGGGAGCATCGTCTGACAGAAGCGGTTCCTGTTGTTGGCTGGGTTGAAGGGTCTGGCATGGTTCACAGACTTGGACAGTGCTCTTGATGTCCGCTTCTATGCCAGGCCAGAAGACGGTCTGACGTGCCCTGCGAATTGTCGCTTCGACACCACGGTGACTGTCATGGAGTCGAGCGAGGGTTCGACGTCGGAGGGCTTTGGGGATGACTATGCGTTGGTTGTAGAGAACCACTTCTCCATCTGCATAGATGCTGTTGCGGAGTTTCCAATATGGGAGTAGTGAAGAGTGTAGAGCATACCGATGTGGTGGGAAGCCTGATGTGACGCAGTCGAGGAGGCATGTGTAGTCCGGGTCAATCCGGGCGGCGTCTCGAAGGTCTTGAATGTTCCGGTCGGTGTTTTGGTGCGCTGACTCTTGAGAATCTTCTTTGACGACGGTGTTGATGATACTCCTCAGGTATGTGGCTGCTTCCGAGCACCGAGTCTCGCCTTCAGGGGCGGGGCGGTCCACTGGGGCACGCGACAGGGCATCCGGGATCGAGAGATCCTTGCCTGGGCGCCAGACAGCCGTGAAGACGTACTGTGAGACTTTCTCTTTGAGGCGTTGAAGTCGTGGGTTTTCCACCGCATCAAGGGTGTAACTGTTAAGAATGGGAATCAGGGGGCGGTGGTCCGTCATCAAGGTGAAGGAAGGTAAACCAACCAAGTAGTGCTTACATTTAGACATGGCCCATACTGCGGCGAGGAGTTCCAATTCAATCGTGGCGTACCTCGTTTCTGCGTCTGTGAGAAACTGGGAGCCACACTGAACCAGACAGGTCCTCCCTTGGCCATGGTCTTGTAGAAGGGCGAATCCTATGCCGTTGAGTCGTGAGGCATCTGTCTGGAGGATCACTGGGAAGGCAGGGTTGAAGTGTGCCAAGACGGGAGGCTGGAGGAGCAGGCTCTTGACTTGACGGAAGGCCTTATCGTGATATGGGGTCCAGGCAAAAGAACGTTTCGGGCTGAGTAGAGGACAAAGGGGCTGGGCACCAGCTGCAATGTTGGGTGTGAAGTCCGAGAGTTGGTTAACAAGGCCCATGAAGGAGCAGAGGTCAGTGATATTGGCAGGTGTTGGGAAGTCCTGGATGGCGCTGAGTCTGCTCTCGTCCGCGGAGATGGCTGTAGACGAAATGTTATATCCACAGAAATGAGTTGAAGGCTCTGCCACGTGGAATTTGTCCTTGTTCATGGTGATGCCAAACTCACGACACCTGGTAAGGGTCTGGTGGATCCGCTGGAGGTGAGTGGGCAGGTCCTCATCGTAAAGAAGGACGTCGTCGATGACCTTGACACAGTTCTCCACACCCTGTAGTGCTATGTCACCACACAGGCAACACTTGTCACCAGTGGCGGAGAATCCCATGGGGCCACGGCAGTGCATGAAGCATCCATAAGGTGTTATGAAGGTGGTCAGGTACTGGTCCTCCTCCGCTAGTTCGAGCTCCCAGTAGCCGTGAAGGGCGTCCATGGTGCTGAAGAAGCGGGATGAGGGGCGGACACTGCGGATGGCGTCGAGGGGTGAAGGGGCGGGGTGTGTGGGGCGTGCAACTTGATCATTTAGCTTCGTGAGGTCGACATTGAGCCTTACCCCGATGTTCTTTGGGACCACGACTAGTGGGTGGCACAGTTCAGATGGTTTGTCTCCGGTGGGCTTGATGATGCCTTGGCAGACTAGTGACTGGAGTTCATCCTTGACCTGTTGCTGGAACGCTAGAGGGATGCGACGAGGGGTGTGTATGGCAAAGGGGACAGCACCGTCCTTCAGGTGGATTCGCATGGGCGGACCCTTCATGGCCTTGAGGGGGGAATTCTTGAGATCCTCCTTAGACACCAGGACATCACTAAACTCCTTGAGGAAGTAGTCCTTGGCAGCTGCTGGAGATGTGGTGGCAGAAATTGGCAACTGGGTGCAGCGGTTGACGTGCTGCACGTGCCAAATGGGCTTTGGAAACTCTTGAGGGATGATGGCCAACACCTTGCAGTGACTGTAGGACAGAAGAGGCGTTGGAATATCCTTGTGAACTTCAATCTTGGCCTTGCAAGATTGCCTGCCAAGCCTCAAAGTCGCCGTGAAACACCCAAGGGCAGGTGACATCTCTGAGCCATTGGCTGTGAGAGTAGCAGTAGTGGGTACACTCTAGAGATTGCTCCTTGGTATGTCTAGGGCAGAGAGATGTTGTTCCCTGATGACGGTGATGTCTGCACCTGTGTCTGGTAACATGTGTAGGTGGGAGGACGTGTTACTGTGACAAACGTGGACACAGATGGGTCTGGGGGAGCTGGAGTCTGGAGGCGTGACGTCAGCCACACGAAGACAGGCTTTGACTGCGCTTGTGGGTGGGGTTGGCGCTGGCGTGGCAGAGGAGGTCATCTTGGAGCGGTAGCACTTGTCGTAGTGACCCATCCTCTTGCAGTGCCTACACTGGGCTGCTTTGACAGGGCACTTCTCTCTCTTGGCCCAGTGACCCTTGCGCCCGCAGTTGGAACAAGTGGCTTCCCTGGCGGGGCAGTTGGAGGGGCCATGTTTGCAGCCACAAGAGGGACAAGGCTGGCCTGGAGACTACTGTGGTGTGGAGTTTCCTTCTTGGCCTGAAGTTGATGTTCTCTTGGTTTTCTTCCATCGTGTCTGCTTCTTGTAGGAGGAAACCGCACACATCTGGCTAGGTGAGGCGTGAATGGCTGATGCTGTGGTCTGGGTGGTTTCGTAGGATCTGCAACAGTTGACAACATCTTGCAGGGAGGCACTGGTGTCAAGGGAAATTAACTTCTGGACAAGTTCCTCGTCCCGGACACCCATAAGGATAACCATCTTTAATTGGGTTTCAGCACACGTAACAGAGTGGCCTGGGAAGAGGTCATCCTCCTCAGCACAGCTCTTGAGTCTCACGTAAAATGTTCCGAAGTCTTCCCCCTCCGCTTGACGGCAGCAGAGGAGTGCCCGACGATGTAGTACCTCGTTGCGTTGACCTTTGAAGAAGGCTTGGAGGGCATCGAGAACTTCGTTAACAGAGAGAGTAGTATCCGGAGAAATTCCTAAAGTGTGTTCCAGGATCCGCTGTACCTCTAGGGATATTGATATCCGTAGCTGTATGAGTTGCTTCGCTTGTGAAAGCTTGGAGAAGTCGATCATCGTGGAGAAGTCTACCCAACGGTGTCGCCACTGCCTAAAACCTGGTAACTGGCGTCCACTTGGAGGCCTGGGGGGCTGTGAGCCATTGATTTGTTCACAGAGGGCGTGACTGTTGCCTGGGGCGGCACCTGAGGGGTTGTAGACACCATAGACGTCGTAATCGGCGATGCAGTAGACGTAGGAGTTGTAGAAATCCCGGTGGTGGGGCTGTAGACATCGTAGATGTCGAAGGTGGGACAAAAGGGTAGGCCATAGGCGTGTAAGGAGCTTGAGCTGGATAAAGCTGGCCAGTTGCATAAGCTGCAAGCATGGCCTGATGAGAAGCTTGAAAAGTGTGCATCATTTGAAGAAAACGCTCTGAGTCGGCCTGTCGATGTTCCGCTTCTTCCTGTTTCCATCTTCTTTCTTCCTGTCGGCGTTTGAGTTCGTCCTCCCTTCGTTTTTCTTCATCTCTAACATCTGCAGCAAGTCTCGCTTCTTCAAAGTACCGTAGCAGGTGTAGAAAGTCAGAACTCGGGACTGTGCTGGTCGAGTAGTTGGGTGTGAGTTGCGGCATCCGTGGAGGCCGCTGGCCTGCTGAGGGGGGGCTAGTGGGGTTAATCCCACCCATGGGGTTGGGTTGTTCTGAGTCCGTGGGTTGTGGGCTGCCGTCTTGTGGGGTGTCGCCAGATTCCTCTTGAAAAAGCGGAGATTCCATGGTGTTGGCCTGAGAGATGTGACAAACACAGGAATTAATAGAACCCCGTAGAGAAAAGCAGAATAATCTCAACAAATGAAGAGTTATGGTGTGGTTGTGTGCGTGGGGTGGCGGAGTGTGCGCGAGTCTGGGAGGCTGAGAGAGCAGTCACCCCGCAGACATGCAAGGGAGCGGGCGTCTGGCTGCCGCTCTTGCTGGGAGAGGGTGGACAGGTATCCAGGGGTAGGGGCGCAACCCGCCGACACCACGTGCACACAAGCCACTGCAACACTTCACTGAGATTATCCGGCTATCCCACAACACTACACTGAAGCACATAGAGCTGGGGGGAGTATTTATCCTTGTGAATGAAGGCAAGATGGCATCGTCAGATCCAATCTTGGCTGCCTGCTGTTAAACCCAGGATTTTCACAATATCACTGCACCATGTATGTTGCATGTCCACTGTCACCGAAGGACTGAAGCAAAATCTGTAGGTTCTTTAGTCTCTGAGTTTATTGAGAACAGACAGGCGCAACAGTGAGACCTTGACCCACCCCCTACCAAGAGAGCACTGGCTAGCCGTCATACATACATTGGTGGACTTACAATGTTGCCATGTACAATTATATGGTTGCCACATCTGCAGGGTATGTAGGCTTGACAAAGGAGAAGTAGAAACGGTTACATGGTTAAGTATATGAGGCATGGGTAAATATATGTGGTACGGTATACAGTACATGGTTTACATACATGTGTTAAGATATAAGTATGTCACGTCACATATCCACAGAGATGATGGAGGATGACAACTGGGTGTGGTGATTAGAGATGTGAATGAAGAGTTGAGAGGAAGGATGGGACTGGAGTGTATTGTGATAAGGAGGGGTAGATTGAGGTGATTTGGGAATATGGAGAGGATGAATGGTGGCAGTTGGGTGTGGAAAGGGAGAAGTGTGAACATCTGGGATAGGGTTGTTAGAGGCAGACCAAAAATTACCTGGGATAAGGTCATAGAGTGTGAGCTCAGGGATAAGGGGCTGAATAGGGAGGCTGTCAGAGATCAAGCAGGGTGGAGCCCTGATAAATAAATTGAAATAATTTAATCCTATTACACTTGCACCTGCCTATATCATTGTTCCCTTATGATTAAAATAAGTAAAGTAAATGGGTATTTTTTTGTTTATGCTTGAAGTGTATTAAGGGGTAACTGCCAGGAATCACCCCCTTGTGTGGGTGTAGGTGTGGGTGTGTGGATGGACACACACATGTGTGTGAGAGAGTGCTGGTCCTGGCCCTGAATATGGTTAAGTCTGATTCCTTTATTTGTATTGAAAGGCACATTAATTCAGTCTGTGGTGACATTTTTTTTCACTAATAAGTAAACTCTCTAATGCAAGAGTTAACCATTACTTCCAGTACTTCATGTGTGCAACTGGTCAACTCTGGAACTTTGTATTTCCTACTGCCTGTGATCTTTAGTGTTTTAAATGCAGTGTGTCCAGGCATCTTGAAATGATTGGGTCTTGAATTTGGCTCTCTGTTATCGTGTTTTTATTTTTTCTTGGAGGGAGCAACCTGGGGGCTTGTAACTTTGTGCTCCTTCTGTGCATTAAAAAAAAAATAATGATAATAATCCCCAAATGATGTTCTTCATGCCGCCAAATACATTTACTACCAGGTAAACGTAACGTTGAGAAGAAAAGGACTAATGTGTAATATAATTTTCAGGTGCGTGAGTTTATTGTCAGCCGTGGAAGCTGCCTAGAGAGAGGGGGCAAAGAGAAGTAGAAGAATCCGCAGCAAACTTGAAACTAGTGGAAGTTAACTCCACCACCTGCGCTGTAGACTGTGGTAGGTGTGTGGATGTGATGCCTCTTTCTTGTTATGGCTTCAGGCCCAGCTGAATATGGATCTGGTGGACTGCAGGCTGATGTTGCTCTTCTCCTGCAGTCCACCATCCTCCTTTTTTGAAATAGGGGGTTGAGGGAGGTTGTATATTAGAGCCACCAGGTGAAGCCATCCCTCTTTAGCATCAGTTCTTTTTTTATTTTAATTTTCACAGTTGGTGGATTTATACAAACCAAGGACGAGCATATATTTTCCCATCATCCTCCATGCAGGGGATCAGGGAAGATGTTGAGGGATGTTTATATAACAGGGCAGCTCCACCATCCACTCACATCAGTGCCACAACATGAAGGCACCTTAGGCTAAGTAAAATAAGTCTAGTATTGGACCTTGTAATGTGATAGGTTGTGTATGTGCTGGTCAGGAAATTCTATTCATCTTGGGCATGTGTTAGGAGTGTAGTGGTGTTTGGTAGTGAGACCTGGGCAGTAAAGGAAGAGGATGTTCATTGGCTCAGACATACAGATGACAGTGATTAGATGGATGCGTAGTGTGTCCTTGAATGCTAGGCCTGGGGAGTCTAGGTTTACGAGGGAGGAGTTGAGAGGAAGGACAAGACTTGAATGTACTCTTGATTTCACATCAGGTGACTCTGTACTGAGTGACAAGCCTAATGGTTTCCTGTAACCCAGGAACACATTACACCTCTGGGTGGTAACCATTGTATGGGGTGAAGTGGAGCCAACTATGGTGCCTCCGTTAACTGGGTGGAGAGATGCATATGTGACATCCATCCAAGAACTAAACCTCCACACAATTCCCTGCCGTCAGCCGCAAGGGAATACAGACTCAGTGTATGGGAAGGGCAGTTGATGGGTCTGCTCATCTAGACAGACCAGGGTTGATCAACAGCAGCAACAACCCCTGCAGTGTGATATAGTCTGATTTCTTTAATTCTTTTTATTGAAAGGCCAATTAATTTAGCATGTGAAATGTTCATGTCCCCTTTAATGTGTGTACTGTATGTGGACTGCAGACTGGACCACTGCATTTTTATTATTATTATTATTATCTTGTGGTAGGTGGGGCGCTCACCATTCACTCACTCGATGTAGTGCTGCTCTCAGGTGTCTGCCCTTTCCTCTCCTCCATCCTTCTTTCCTTCAATCCTCTTCTATCTTTCTTTCCTTCATTCTTTCCTTGTCCTTCTGCCTATGGGTGACCTTACACTCCCTCTTCTGTCTTTCTTGCCTTCATTCTTTCCTCTTCCTTCTGCCTGTGGATGACTCTACAGTGAGTGACAAGACAAATGGTTTCCTGTACACCAGGAAACCATTTACTGCACTGGGTGGTAACCATATAACCAAATTTTGGCGTGTGGTGGTTTAGTGGGTAATTATGGCGCTCCAATCGGATTGAGCCGGTGAAGGCTTATATCCAAAGGGTGGTTGGGGTTTAATGCTCACGTAATGCCATTCAGGGATGAGTGAGGCTGGTCACTTTCATCTTAAATGTCTGGACCAACTTGCCTAACCCCAGGCTCCTATGCTTCTCTGTGGGGCGACATAGGATTGGATAATGAATGAATGAAAAAATTATATATATAATTATTATTATTATTATTATTATTATTGTTAAAGACATACTGCAAACTCTTACCACCATGTAATTAAATCTTGCTGTCCCCAGGTGATATTGTTCGTGCTGCCAACCAGATACATTTGTTAATCAAGGTTTGGAAGGAATGGACTAACGTGTACTATATTTTTCAGGTGTGTGAGTTGACCCAGCCGTGGAAACTGCCGACAGAGAGGAGGAAGGAGGAGAGGTATAAGAAAGAGAGGGAGTGTGAGCTGGGAGCAGGGCAGTGAAATGGCTAGGGACAGGGGAACATGGAGGCGATTCCCCTATGCCATCAGTCCTCAGCTCCTCCTACAATTACCTACTACCACCCTTCTGAAATGTGAGTTCGAAATATTTTGGTTTGTCCACCTTGACTTGGCGGAGAGTTTTGTCTTTGGGAGCCAAATCCTCATAGCCCAGAAGCAGATGATAGCATCCTTTCCAGATCACTTTTAAGCCAAGTTGAAATGGACAGAGTATAACAGTTGCTCCCCTACTTACGATATTTTAATATTTCCTCACCCCATCGTTGGGTGGGAAAAGATGTTAGGACTGATGCTGATCAGTATGATCACCGGCAGTGCTAGGCTTCATAACTAGATCATTCCACCACTAGGGTATATAAGGCCAGTTAACTTAATGTAGGTACTGATTTTACTTGCCAATCAACGACGATGACGATGACGACAGCGATGATGATGATAGGATAGGATAGGATGATGTAGTACCAGGAGTCAGTCCTTGGCACTCTCAGGCTGGCAGCCACAAAGCCTAATGAAATCTCAACCTGGTAAGTCTGTAATCTAAACAATAATAGTTCTCAGTAAGTGGGAGAGCAACTGTCTGTATTCCAGCTAACACCAGATGGTTTTATTCAACTGAGAGGGATGTGTTGGGGTCTAAAGATAATAATGATCTTTATTTTTAACTGATTTATATTAGTCTGTACTCAATTATCATACATCTTGCACCTTAACTTTGCCCTGGATTTGTCCATTCACCAGATTTTTTCATATATGTCAGTGGTAGAATAAACTACTAGAAGTGTACATCCACCCTATTGCACTTCTTCATGACTAGCATTCTGCTTGATGCTTATTTTATGCCATTTTAGAGTAACAAGAGTACAGTAAGTAAATTCCCCAGGTATACCAGTAGCAGATAGTTTTGAAACCTTGCCATTGCACTTCTTTATGATTAGCATGTTTCCTTCCTAAGCTGTGTTCTCAGCCAGCATAAAGTACACAGATACACATTACACAGATACACAAAGCTAGTAAATAGATTGCAGCAAGTGTTAGCTAGCTAGATATACTACAAGAATTTTGTAATAGAAAGGTTGCCCCTGTTTTTTTTGCTGCCTTTGCCTGCTGGTCCAGTGTTTCTCTCAGTTGAACAATGTCTGGTGTTAGTTCAGTCAAAGTGGCTTGTCTTCTTTGTGGCTGGGGCGATTTCCTAACATTATTTCTTAGCAAGCCTTCTCAGCCACGTAGAAGACACCCCAGTGAATTATGCTTATGATTATTGGACTTGAATGTTATTGTATTGTACAGTATTTGATGTGCAGTGGACAGGGTTTTTGCATCCAGCGGTTTGGCCAGTTGTTTCAGGTACTCGTGTATATTGTTGCTATGATTTCCGTTTCAATCACCCACACCAATCGACCCTGCAGTGTCAGTGTTACTCATTGTTTACGAACCGTGGCCCTATCGATTCCCCCGCGTGGAAGTTAAAACACTAAGTACCGGTACGCACTTAGAAAATCAGCGCCAAATCAGACGGAGGAGATTAAAGTCTTACGCTTGCAGTCAATGAGCGAAAAGTCTGCATCGTAAAAATAAACTTTAAAAATTTCAACGTGAATTAGTTGCTGTTTTACTGTCGTGTAGCGCGGCCCCGGGTCCCTTTGCTGCTAGTGGGGTTTTGGGGAATTGGGGATGACTGGGTGGGTGGGTTGCCTTTTTACAACACACAACCCACCAGTGTGTGCGATGATATATATCGGTTCCAATGTGGGTAATGCGGCTTCCGGAGTTCAAAGAGAAGGGGTTTTCATTTCAAATGTTGGAATGATAAGTGGCACACAGGTGGATGATTATAAGTACACATGCACGCATCACCTTGCTTGCAATAATCACGTTGTGTTCGTGCAGTAAGGGGGCGGAATGCTCTATGAGGGGGTTGTGTGGATGGTTGTTTTTTTGTTTATTTCTTATGGCCTAGGCAATGCTTCAATGATTGTGTGTACGCTCTTAAGTGGATATTGCAAGTGAGATGTTGCACACTTTGTTCACATCTATGAGATGCTGGACCACACATTCACAGCCACCCATTCATTCACAGATTTTTTGTTTCCCCTTTTATGCAAGAGACCTGGGACTAGCTACTGACTGATATAATACCATATTGGGCCACATTTACTTGGAACGCCGTAACTCATTACACCACCACATGACTTGTCTAGTTTTATGTTGCCACTTGTGTAGTATCTTATATCCTGGGCAGCAAGATGCCACTTGGCCCGTCACTCATGATAGTCACAAGATGTCCACTTTGATTAGCAATCATACCAAACAACCCGTTTCTTTACCTGTTGCTGTCACCTCTGAAAGAAGACGTCTTCGCCAGATTTGAGTAAAGCGACTAAGGTTATAGACAACTGGCCAGCCATACACTACCATAGGCTATGAAATGTTTTGCAGAAATCCTGTCCTGAGCATGAGCAAAAGTATGTAGACACTTCTGTGCCAGCTGTAGGAATGGAAGGTGTGGTGTGTATATGGTAACGACTGCACACCAGAGTTACTATTCTTTCATAGTCCACCATTCTCCTTTAGGGGGATAAAGGAACTGAAGGCTGTTAGTTTAACCTGACAGTTTCGATATCTGATCATTGCCATATGAAAGTGTCTGTTCCAAGCATCAGGAGAACAAGTTGGAGAAGGATGTTGCTTGGAACAGAAGAAAGATAAATATGAAATACAAGTTATTGCTGGCAGACCATTCTTGGCATACTTTTGCACATGCCTGTCCATCACATAAACAAGCAGTAAGTCCTGGTTATTTGCCACAGATGCTAAGAAATACAGGGTGGTTCAGATATAACATGTCTTATGCTTTGTTCTTGCTTGTTTGAAGCATACCTTACCCCATCCTTAGGTGGGAAAAAGAGGTTTGGGTGGTTATGATGGTTATGATTTTATTGCAATTGGTTATTATTTTGATTATAACTGATTGATGTGGTGCAGGCTCAGTCACCATTACCATATCTGCCGTGCATCATTTTCTGTTGCCCATAACCCTTCCTTACTTTATAGCAATTGCTTGTTTACATCCATTGTTTGCATGTTTTGCCAAGTAATTAAATATCTCCCCTTGCATTGGATTCAGTAATTGCTTAAAGGTCACTCATTTCAGTAAGCAGAAATTTATGTCTTCCTCTGACTGTTATCTCTCTACTGCCAGACTTCTCAGTCCCATAAGGGGGTATCTCTCTACTGCCAGACATCTCAGTCCCATAAGGGGAGCCACAGACAAATTAACTCCATGTTGCACTGACATCTGCCATTTGACTGCCCTCTCTCCAACTCACACCCTCTTCCTCGTATCTCTCCACTCCATTCTTCCATCTTCGCCATGGTCTCCCCTCCCCCTCCATGTCATACACATACCTTCTTCTAGTCAGTCTCTCATTCTCCATCCTCTACATGGCCAATCTATCTCAAGTATTTCTCCTCATAACACCACAATGCATCTTTACTTCCTCATTTGTCTGTCTGTCCGTAAAGCTCCACACACTCCTCACTTCGTTTACACTGCTGTCACTCTTGACTTGTGTCCTTCTAACAGGATCCAAGCCTCACTTCCATGCTCACTTCCCTACCCATTATCACAGCTTTCAGTGATCCACCAACCTTTCTACCCTGCTGTACCCATTCAAGCACTTGCATCCTTACTCATCACACTACTTAAGTACTTGAATGCACTTTCCTTCTGTTTCCTCACCATCCTGTCTCACTGTGTATGCTTGACTTATTTTCCCTCCAAGATCACAGCTTTACTCATACATACATTCTCTTTTGGATTCTGTATCCTACATACACCCCCAGATTCCTTCACCAAGCTTTGCAGTTCACATTCCTCACAATACAGTATCATCAGCAAGCAACAGTTCAGGAAGTTTCCACACCTTACCCTCTCTCATTAGACACTCCAATATATTCACATCCCTGCCCATTCTCTCTCTTATAGCTCCATCCAAATACTAATTGAACTACCACAGAGGCTTGACACACACACACACACACACACACACACACACACACATGATGGACAGAGACATGACACACAAGCATGATACAATATATGGCATGACACAAGGAGACATGAGATTTTTGGCCTTATCCAGATTTATTTCCCATACCTCACTGGCAGAATAAGCTAGCACTGTGGCCCAACATCCTTTCCATAGCACTTCTTCATGACTAGCATCTTGTTTCAAGTAGCATTTGCAAAGGAAAGATGGTAATTTAATCCCTAGTTAAACAGAGCATAATTGAATAAAGTTGTCAAAATACATGCATCCCCCACACCCGCAGACTGAGCCGATCACCAGATATTTGGGCAGCCCTGTATTATGGTTTAGAAAATTGTGGGCTTCTGTTGCTGTGGTCCTGTATTCCTGACTAAATAAAACAGTGGCAGGTGTTTGGGTATTCCTCTGTAGTAGAGCTGTAACCAAGCCGCTTCTCTGAGCCAGTATACCGGCAAATTCAGCATTTTTGCTTGTACAGTATTTGCTCCCTGACTAAATCAAACAGTGTCAGTTGTTTGTAGCTTATCTGTGTGTGCTGATCATCTAGCTTCTTGAATGAGATGTGGTTAAATGAGCTGAGAAATTTTGCTAAGGATATATGCATGTCATTTTCCAAAGTAGACTGCTGAAAAATGCACACACATGTCTGAAAAAAGATTAATAGAAGATAATCTTTGTTTTAAGGATTAATTCTCACCCAAAAGCCCATACTGCCTCTTTTCCTTCATTAAATTGCAGTATTTAGTTTCTCCAGCATTGACTTTGATTGTTTGTAGTTAAAATGAGCACTGGACCACCACAACAGCAGGTATTGTCAGCCCAAAAGATCAGAAATAACTGTGGCCAATAACAGGACACTGCGAAAAGCCATAGTGCTTTTTACCCAACAATAAAAATAGGTGTTTTGCATATATTGTCCTTCCTGAAGTATTGATATTGGTTATTATATTTGTATGCCTGTTTTCTTGCTATTTTTGCATTATTATTTTTTGCCATGCCATTGTGATGTACTCCACAGTCAGCCACAGGAAAAAATTTGCTGAAAAAAATATGTACTCTTGTCCTTGTGTGGTTGATTTTAATTGACAGCAGGTCAGCTATGAAATTGTCATCCTCAGCCTGTATTTCCCCCTGCCTATGTCCTCCAGTAAACACAAAGTATGCAGGAATTTCAGAAATAATGGATTTTGAATTTGGCTCTCCTTTGTATATTATTTCTTGCAGCCTTCGTTTTTTTCATCACTGCTTTAAAAAGAAATATGTATTGCCTCAAATAGCACTGAGAATTTAACACTAACTGGCATCCTTAGTTAACATTCATTTATGGCAAAGATTAATGAGCATCTTGAGTTGATTCCCTTCATTAAACATCCCCACTTGATTCCCTTCATTTAGGTCAGAGATTAACGAGTGGAGATTTTTCCCTGCATGTATACGAACA
>JAGKTI010001633.1:66836-79069 GCA_018397915.1 Birgus latro | reverse complement strand
TGCTGCTGCCGCTGCTAGGATTGTTGCTGTCACTGCTGCTGCTGCCGCTTGGGTTCACTGCTGCCGCCAAGGTTGGTAGTTGGTTGGTGATGCTGTTACTGCTGCTACTGCCACTGAGGCTGGTTGGCGCCACTGCTGCCGCTGGGCCTGTGACACTGGACTCCAGCTGCTGCTGCTGTTACTACTACAGCTACTGCCACCCTCCTGAAATATGTGAGTTGCACATTATTTGGTTTGTCCACCTTGACTTGGCATGGATTTTTGTTGTTTGGTGGCCTAATTCCCATAACTCAGAAGCTGAGTACAACAAGGATAGCAATATTGTGGCTCTGCATCCTTTCCAAATCACTTTTAAGCCAAGTTGATGTGACAGGATATGCTAACAGTTGCTCCCCTTCTTAGGAAAGTTTTCCTGACAATTCCACACCCCATCCTTAGGTGGGAAAAGGAGTTTGCGATGATGATAATTGTACTCAGCGGCAGTGCCAGGCTCCATAACTAGATCATTCCACCACTGGAGTATACAAGTCCAGTTATGTCATCTAGGTACTCATTTTACTTGCTAATGGACAACAGTGATGATGCAGTGCCAGGAATCAGTTCTTGGCACTATCAGCTAAGCAGTAAAACAAACCACAGGGCCTAATATTTATCTCAAGATAGTAAATCATTCATAGCTCATAATAATGTTTGTAAGTGGGAGAGCACCTGTCCTTCTTCCAACACCAGATTTTTTTTTTCTTATACTGAGAGATTCTTGGGGGTCTAGGGATGATTATGATCTTGAGTTTATAACCTGTGTATTTATTTATATTAGTCTGCAGTCTACATCCTTCCCATTACACTTTTCCATGAACAGCATTATTCCATTTGATAAACTATAACTTGAGAAGGTATTTTTATGCCAGGCTAAAGTAACAAGAGAATACTAACCAAACTCCAAAGGTATACCAGTAGCAGATAGTTTTGAAACCTTTCCATTGCATTGTGCATCAGGAAAAGCGATTACGATACTCTTAACATCAAATAGAAATTGGATGTACTTTTTAAGATGTGCTAAAAGTTTGAGTAAGGTTAGTGACAAGAATGGCAGAATATTGATGACATACTTTTGCACAGATGCAGTAAGTCCTGGTTATATGCCACAGATGCTAAAAAATACAGGATGGTTCATATGTAACATGTCTGATGCCATGAGTTTTGTTCTTGCCTTTTGAACCATACCTTACCCCATCCTTAGATGGAAGTGGTTAGGATGATGATGATGATGGAGATTATAATTGCAATGATGAGTATAATATGATGGCTGATGTTTATTATAATTATGATAATTATAATGATTGATGTGGTGAAGGCTCAGTCAGCATTTGTATCTCTACTGTGCATCATTTTCTGTTTCCCATAACCCTTCCTTACTTTATAGTGATTGCTTGTATCCATTGTTTGCATTATTTTTTATAAAGTAATCAAATATCTCCTCTTGCATTTGCATTGAGTAATTGCATAAAGTTCACTCATTTTAATTAAGCAGAAATTTTTCCCCTCCTCTGTCTTTTATCTGTCTAATACCAGACACCTCAATCTCATAAGGGGCAGCCACAAACAAATTAACTTCACATCACTCTGTCTTCTGCCATTTGGCTGCCCTCTCTCCAGCTCACACTCCCCTCCGTTGTATTTCCCCACTCCATTCTACCATGTCAGCCTTAGTCTCTCACCCCTCCTCTCCCCTGCCACCTCACTCACATACACTCTTCTAGTTAGTCTCTCATTCTCCATTCTCTCTACATGGCCAAACCATCTCAGATTTCTTCAAACAGTACCACAATGCTGCTTCCTTACTTCTTCATTTGTCTTACTGTCTGCTCATAAAACTCCACACAATCCTACATTTCCATTGCTCTCACTCTTGATTTCTGTCCTTCCAACAGGATCCAAGCTTCACTTCCATGCACACTTCCACCCCCCTCCCTCATAAAAATCTCCACTTACCCTTCCATCTCATCGTTGGTCTCCCCCTCCAACTCACTCACATACACCCTTCTAGTCAGTCTCTCATTCTCCATCCTCTCTACATAGCCAAACCATTGCAAAGTATTTTTCTTAACAACAGTTTACATCCTCATTTGTCCGTCTGTCTCCATACTTCTCTTTCACTTCCATGCCCACTTCCCCATTCCTTATCACAGCTTTCAGTGATCAAGGAACCTTTCTTCCTTGCTGTACCCTTTCAAGCACTTCATCCCAACTTCCGTCCCTACTCATCACACTACCTAAGTACTTGATTGCACTCTCATTCTCCATCTCCATCCTTACTCATCACACTACCCAAGTACTTAATTCCACTCTCATTCTCCATCTCCATCCTTACTCATCACACTACCCAAGTACTTAAAAGCACTCTCATTCTTCATCTCCATCCTTACTCATCACACTAACCAAGTACTTAATTGCACTTTCATTCACCATCTCCATCAGTACTCATCATACTACCCAAGTACTTAATTGCACTCTCATTCTCCATGTCCATCCATACTCATCACACTACCCAAGTACATCAGTGCACTCATTCTCCATTTCCTCATCATCCACACTCACTGTGCATTCTGTGACTTCTTTTCCCTCAAGACCATAGGTTTACTCTTCCCTTCATTCTCTTTTAGATTCCATTTCCTATGTACCTCTCAAACTCATTCACGAAGCCTTGCAGTTCACATTCATCCCAACATTCATCCCCACATAACAGTACAGTATCATCAGCAAGCAACAGTTTAGAAAGTTTCCACACCTTTCCCTCTCTCATTAGGCACTCAGTATATTCACTTCCCTACCTATTATCTCTTATAGCTCTATCCATTGACAAACTGAACAAAAACAGAGACATGACACACAGAAACATGACATAAGGAGACATGACACACACAAAAACATGACACAAGGAGATATGACACACACACACAATTTTTTCTTTATGCATATTTACTTCCCATACCCCACTGGCAGAATAAGACAGCACTGTGGCCCAACATCCTTTGCATAGCACTTCTTCATGACTAACACAATAATACAGTACAGTCTTGTTTCAATTAGCATTTAGGAAAGATGGTAATTTGATGCCTTTAACTGGAGCATAGGTGAATACCCGGTAGCTATTTCTGAAAGTCGTCAAAATACCTGCACCCCCATACCAGCAGACTGAGCCGACACCACCAGTTATATATGGGCAGCCCTGTATTGTGGTTCAGTAAATTGTGGGCTGGTGTTGCTGTGGTCCTGTATTCCTCTGTACTAGCGCTGTAACCAAACCACTTTTCTGAACTCATATAGCGAAAATTTCAGCATTTTTGCCAATACAGTCTTTGCTCTCAGACTGAATAAAACAGGGTCAGTTGTTTGTGTAGCTTATCCGTGTGTGCTGATCATCTAGCTTCTTGAATGAGATGTTACTAAATTAGCTGTGATATTTTGCAAAGGATATATGCATGTCATTTTCCAAAGTAGACTGCTGAAAGATGCACACACATGTCTGAAAAAGATTATTAGAGCTTAATATGTGTTGTAAGGATTATTTGAGAGCTTAATTCTGTCCCCAAAGGTCATATTGCCCCTTTTTTTTCATTACATTTGAGTATTTAGTTTCTCTAGAATTGACTGTGATTCTTAATAACGAAAATGAGCCTGGGACCACTACAACAGTAGGTATTATCAGCCCAAAAGATCATAAATAAATATGGCAAATAAAGGATTTCGATAAGCCATAGTGCTTTTTTACCCAACAATAACAATAGGCTTCATGTTCCTATTGTTATTTTTGGAGGCAGTATGTTTGCAGCCACCCCTTATGGGATTATGGTGTCTGGTAATAGACAGAATAACAATAGGTGTTTTGCATATATTATCCAGCCTGAAATATTGATACTTGTTGTGTTATATTTTTGTGCCCATTTTTTTGTACTGATATGTTATTTTTACATTTCAAATTACTGCCATGTTATAATGATTTTTTGTATATATTCTCCTTCCTGAAGTATTGATATTGTTTATATTTTTAAGCCAGTTTTCTTGTATTGTGTGTGTGTGTGTTTTTATATAGTGATGTACTGCACAGTCTGCCACAGGAAGAAATATACTGAAAAATATGCACCTGTAGTCCTTGTTTGGAAGATTTAATTGGCAACAGGTCAACTTGGAAACTGTCATCCTCAGGCTTATGACCTCCAGTCTTTTAAAAGCAATATTTGCAGGAATCTCAAAGATAACAGATCTTGAATTAGTCTCTCTTTTGTTTATTAATTCTTAAAGCCTTCTGTTTGTTCTCTGCATTAAAAAAAGAAAATACTACTGTGAATAGCTTTGAGAAATTAAGAACTAACGAGCATCCTTAGTTAACTATTAATGGTCATCTTGAGTTGTTTCCCTTCATGTATATCCATGAATAACCATCATTCTGAGTTGATTCGCTTCATTAAACATCCCCACTTGATTCCCTTCATTTATGTCAGACATTAATAAATTGAGATTTTTACCTTCCTACATACGAACATTTGGCATTAATATGGTTTATGTTTTGGGGTAATTTATTTTTTTCCTATGGCCGACTGTATGTTTGTTTATATATTGATGTGGATATGTTTTGGGGGCCTGTTTATTTCTGTTGATTTATTCTATAGCCAGTTTGCTTCCGCCTGGCAGAGATTCATCACCTCTTAGCTTGGTTGATGGCCAAGTGCTGTCAGACTAGAGCAGTGGTTCCCAACCTTTTTTTGTCTCCTTCCCACTTTTCCAACCACACTGTCACCTGTGAACCCCTACAACAAAATAGGTCGAGCTCAGTCCATGATGTCACACACTTCTGTTTAGTGTTGCTATATGAGTAACGCGTTATGATTACCGTCACTCAGTATAGGGAGACAGTTCTTACCCCAGCTAATGTATGGGTTATATAGTCTATCTATAGCCAGATGCCGTAATCTCATAAGGGGTGGCCGTTTGTCTTTGATTTATGCAGTTGTTTTACAGGGAGGGGCACTAACCCTCCACCAACCTACTTGTTGACACATAGGGAACACATATGGGTTGGTTATATGGTTACAGTGTTGTGTTGCCTGGCTTACAGGAAACCATTAGGGTTGTCACTCAATGTAAAGCCATCTGAAAAGGAAAGAAGAGTAATAAAAAGTGACAGTGGATTTATATGACCCTGGATTTAGTGCATACAAATTGCCTTGACACTGAATGCCACATAATAATTGAACCATAAGACCAAGTTTGTTGTTCAAGAACCTGATTCACAAAATATCCCACTGCAGGTTATGAGCTTTGCCAGGGCCATAGTGTTGAAATATCAAATTTCACACTATTAACACATTTAGGATGCCATATCACGTGCCTAATACAAGGAGAAATATACCTATGCTGTTTTTAAAAAATCATTGTCTTGCTTTTTTCTTGTTGGTAAAAATCTTGTGGGCTTCTGGCCTTTAGTTTCTTCTTCCTTGCATTAAAAAAAAAAAAAAAAGCATCGGCTGTAGCAGTTATCCTATCCAAATGTCTTGTCCATGGTCTCATATTTCTTCTCAGGTAGTATGCACAGATACTTGGTTTAGTTACTCGACAATATGAAGTAAGACTATTACTAGAAAAAATATAAGTAAATAAATATAAAGAACGATGACGACCACAGTTATTAACAGATAGTCAGGGCCCGTGACCTGTGCTTTTCACAATACAGTCCCTTTTGGACACACTGTAGGTCGTTTAGGTGGGGGGGTGGGGGGGATGTGAGGTGTAGTGTAAGAGGATGAAGAGGGAAGTGTAGTGTAGGATACAGAAGGAAGATTGAAGTGAAGGGTACAGGAGGAAGAGGGATGCTGAGGCACTCTGTTGTGTTCTAGCTTATGTATGGCTCTGGTGGGTAGGTAGTGAGTACATACACGATTAAATATTTACAGAAAAAAAGAAATAGGCAAAATAAAACACCAAAAATAGCTGCATATTTCATTTGGATGGAGGTCGCTATTTTATTAATTTAGGGCAGTGGTCAGGTGAGAGAGAGAGTGCAAGAGGAGGGTCAGTATAGTAACCAAGGAGACTCATACCTGTCTGGTAACTAATGTTAACTAAGTTTTATGCATGTAGTGGGATTGGACTAGTTGTGCCAGATAAAGATGAACTACTTGTGTAGAAGTATATAGTGAGGCTAGGAAGGAGGCAGCTCCATAAGTCTGTGTGGAGGTCTTGCTGGGGTGTGGTGGTTGTTTACGAGGTTTGCATGTTCTTGTTTTTCTTGACAGAGAGTCCCTTGTGAGTGAGGTAGAGGAGGAGAGGAAGGGGTAAAGGGGTGTATGAGAGAGGGGGGGTGTAAGTTGAGGGGAGGGCAGCAAAATGGCAGAGACAGGGCAACATGGAGACAATTTGTTTGTGGCCATCCCTTACGGGATAAAGGCATCTGGCTATAGATGGAGTACCTTAGTTGTCCTGGGTCTGAGTTTAGCCACAAGGGGTCTTTTGCATTGAGAACACCAGCTGTTATTGCATTACTGTTGGCTTGGAATGTGGAAAGTCATGGAGTAGAGAAAAATATTTGCAGGTAGTTAGACCTGTGAGATAATCAGGATTCCAGGAGCTAAATGGCCAGTGAGTGAGGGTTTGGCCCTCTTCACTAGACATGGTCTAGTTATATCAATGCCATGACATGCAGGTGCCTCCCCAGCACCGTATTTTTTAAGTTGGGTGTGGAAGGTGAGAAGTGGGAATGTTGGGAGTAGGGCTGCGAGCGGCTGACCAAGAAAGACCTGGGATGAGATCATAGAGTGTGACCTCAAGGATAAGGAACTCAATAGGGAGGCTGCCAGAGATGGAAAGCCGCCACTAGGGTGACCAATGCCAATGCATGCATGTTGGAACGTTTATAAAAATACGAAAATACTAAACCGCTTCTATAGGCCCATCATGCACTCAGTATATGCATAGGATTAAAGTCTATAGAAACACATTCATCTGAGATCTAATGGCACGTTTTCCACACGATTACAATATGAATATACAGTATATAAAATTGTGAGTGTTGTTTGTGTATAATGCCAGCAAAAAGAAATTCCTCATTTAATAATTGATATATATTCCTGTAAATTGCCGATAGGTGAACAGTGCTTGAAGCTAGGATTAGGTCCCAGCAAGAGTACTATATTCAGGATCATATTCAAGACAGAGACTACGTATTGAGGCATTCATGAAAGACAGTTTAAATTAGTAATATTTTTAGATTCAAACGGATATTAGTGTTGGTGGCAATAACCTTGTCCTTTCACAGCACACCTTTGAGATTAATTAAGGAGTATGTTATGTGAAAAGTGTTTATATTTTGACTGACAGATTTACAGAGAAACTGTGTTTATAGCGAGTATCTGAAATGAGGAAATACTGATAGGGGTTTGACAGTAAGTTTTTAGTATTATAATATTATTTTACTCTGACAAGCAGTTTCTGAAGCTTAAACTAATGCTACTCCTTGTTAGTGTGTTTTAGTATTTCATAACAGTATTAGGCTCACTCCCTTTTCTCCTGTTTCTTCCCCTTCCTCCTCACTAAAGTACCCATCCAACCTCTCTACCACCACCCTGCAACCCACCCTACTCCTACCATCCTGCAACCCACCACCACCCTGCAGCCCACCTTACTACCACCCTGCCTCCCCTACAACCCACCTTACTACCACCCTGCCTCCCCTACAACCCACCCTACCACCACCACCCTACTCTGCTATCTTGCCTGGCTTGTTCTTTTCCCTTCCATTCCCTCTGCTCTGACCTCCCACTCATTGCACCCTTGCACTGCTACCTTGTCATGTCTTCCCGTTCCTGCCCTACCATCCCTCACCTGTCCTGCCAGCCCTCATCTCTCCCTCACTATGCCGTTTTGCTGTTCCTATCCTTCAATCAGTGTCCTGCAGTCTCTCACCTCTCCTGCCTCTGCCCTGGACCCTTGCCCTGTCCTCCTCTGCTATGCTTCTCCTGCCTCACTCACCTTTGTGTTGTGCTCTCCTTCCTTTCCTTGACTTGCCCTTCATTCAGTTTAGTTATGAAACCACAAGCAGAGTTGTGTATCTGTGAATATATATATTCAGGATTAGCTTGTTACTAAGCTCTGTATCTATCTCTTTCTCTCTATATATATATGTGGACTTTGAAAATATCAGAAAAAGAAGAATACCAATAGACATGAATAGTAAGATCACTTCGTACTATATACAGTGCAAAGTGATCTTACTATTCATGTCTGTTGGTATTCTTCTTTTTCTGATATTTGCAAAGTCCACATTTATATGGGAAAAAAAAAAGTTCCAAAAAGGCATATAATAAAGACAGTAATAATAATACGTTTGTTTTATTTCCACTAGATGTATACAAGAGTAGGGGAGGAGAGTTCAAAAAATAAACTATCTCGATAAATGGGCCAGAGAAATACAGACTGGTAACCCCAAGGTGGGAGGGTTGCCAGTCCGTATTTTCGTGGCCCATTTATCGAGATAGGTTCGGCGCTGGCCCCCAAGATGCTTCCAAGAGCGTGCCCTGCTCATCACTTTGTATATGCCATGTCTCGTATTGCTCTACCCTGCTATAAGCAGAGCAGAGCTATACAAAGAAACATGGCAATCAACAAAGTTTGAGAAGGGCTTTATTAACATGCATTGACTGCTAAACACATTGTGCACCTTGTGTTTGCATTAATGCATGTTAAACATCAACACAAAAATCACACAAGTCAAAATGGCATAAGGACTGAGTAGGGGCACTTAACCTCTTCAGTACAAGGACATTTTATGCTTGCTGGGATCACACAATTTTACTCAGCTTAAGGTGATATATTGAAAGGACAGGCCAGGGCATGAACAGCAGGATATGGTAGGTACGGCTGGGTATAGTAAGGGGGTGACATAATGCACAGGCAGGGCATGGCAAGAGGGTGACTTCATTCTAGAGGGGTAGGTCAGATATGGGAGGGCACAGCTGGGTATAGCAAGGATGCAGGGTATGCCAGAGCCAGGAGAGGAGAGCAGGGATGATGCTAGAATTCCTTCCTAAACTGAATAAAATAGTGTGGCAGCAGCAAGAATAGACCTTAATACCATGTGGGATGTACTAACAATAAACCGGGAAAAGACATCACAGTACTGAAGGGGTTCAAAGATACTAACATGCACTAGTTGTAATGCATGTTAAATATCCATCAACCAAACCACATTTCAATGAACCTAAACAATTTTATACTCTTCATTGTGACTTGGCCCAATTTTTCATTCCTTTCCAGCTCTCACATAACTTACAGCATGGAAAGGCAATGCTAGGGCTCAAAATCCTTTTCAGAGTTTGTTACTACCATCATGTTTTAAGACTATTACAACTCAAATTCAGGCTGGAAAGGTTTTAAATTTTAGGCCAAGTGAGTATAATCTCCACAAACAAATCTTTAAAAATATGTAACTCAAGGCCATATTACTATAACCAAAAATGTAAAGATGTGGACAACCTATCTATCTATACCTATACCCAGATTCACTAATCCTGTAGGGGTACAAATTGCCTCCATCCCTTGCCATTTTGCTCCCCTCCCTCCAACACCCTCCTCTCTCATGTACCTCCCCACTACATCCCTCCACCTCATCCTCAGTATATATCTCCACTCCATCCCTTAGTCTCCCCCTGCCTCTTCCCTCACCTCCACCTCACTCACATACACTCCCAGTTAGTCCCACTCTCCATCCCCCCCAACTTACACCATCCTCTCTCCTATACCTCTACAACATCCCTCCATCTCATCCTCAGTCTACCGCTCCACCTCACTCACATTCTTCTCTCTCTTTCCATCTCCATATCATCATCGTTCTCCCATTCCTAATTTTGGGAGCAAGACAATAGAATGACCTATTTCTGACTAGAATAAGATGTGAAATGCAGGCATAACATATCTACCAATAACATACCTTCCTTTAAAAATCTTCATTCCAGTGATAATAAATATGGCCACAAGTTATATATTTTTCAAGTTACAAAGTAACATTTCTTGCCTTTAAGATTTTCTTCCCTTTAAAATTAGCTTACTGGTATGCTTTTATGAACAGCCTCCTACAGTTTACACCTTATTAATTTCTTGATCATGTAATAAACAGACATGCATCTTGATTGAGACAGGCTGAAGTTTAATTTTATCACTATGTAGCAGCCGTGGCTCAGTGGGTTAGAGCGCTCCGCTCTGGCCGTAGGGTCGGAGGATCGAATCCACCCAAGGGTCATTGGTAGACATCAGGAAGGGCATCCGGTCATAAAAAATGCTACATGCTCCAACCCAAAAAGGCCGACGCATGCAAGCATGTTGCAGCCTTCAAAAACGAAACAAAACGAATGATGGTCTGGTGCAAGTGGGCAACTAATAAAGTATATACAAAATCAGTATGCTGCTCCTGGCCTACCCAGCCATTTCCTACCCATGAAACTGATCTTTGATTAAATCCAACATGATAGATGAACACTATAGCAGCTAAGGGGGTAATGTTCCCAAAAATATTTTTTTAAAATATATATTTTCTAAATGCAAGGAGTAACCAAACATTAGAAAACCTGAAAGACTGTTCCCTCCAACAAAAGATAAAAAGCTACAAGCTAAATTCAAGATCTGTTACTTTTGAACCTGCTGCATACATGAAGGACTGGGAGTAACAGTTAACTCTTTCATAGAGAGCAGCACAAAAGTGGTAAGAGTTTGCTGCTAGACAGGCCGAGGGACCTAAGCAGACAGTTCAGCAGAGCAGTGATCATTTATGTAGCGACAAAGATGCAACAGTTGTAATTTGAGGGAATAAAAATTGGCACACTGCATGGCTGGCCAACTATGCAAATTGTTGAGAAGTTTCAAAGAAATTTTTGTTTGCACTGGAGGCATGAATTTTTTTTTAGTGGCAATTCTCAGGTTACGTGTTTTGTATTTTGATTAAGCCACAAAAATACTTCGCTCATTGAAAAAACAACTGATGTTAGATTTTAAAAAGCATGATTAATTTTTCTACCTCCAAAATATCGGAAATTCTAAAATTGCCTTGTCAAAATCAAGCAGTTTTTCATATTACAAGGTCTTAAAGGCAAAAAATTGTGTACTCCACTAGATCAAATACTGAAACATTTAAATAAAACTATCATTTATTGGAACAGAAAATATTTTATGGTCAGCACATATAAATACAGTATTTTAGTAATGGATGTGGGATCATGAAGGCTGCAATATCCTAAAATCTACATGAGTGAAAAACTGCTGAAAAATCAAAGGGTCTGGCTGACAATGGCCAAGAGATGCTCCCATATCCACAAACACATACAGTGCATACACAAATGTCCTCATTTAAAGTTACAAGTATGGCCCAGATATATTCCTTCCATATAACTGGAAATGAAAATTTTGTACCCTGTTTAATAAGCTTTATAGTTTTAGCCTTTTCATCTGACAATGCTGGGCAAAATAGGGGCTGGACTGTTTGAGTCCAAGTTATGAAGTACGAATCTGTCTTCTTGGTTACTTCGTTTAGTTTTGTATCGTTTATAAAAGCTCCTGCATGCAAGGGTCAGCACTGGTAACCTAATGGCAACTCCATGCTACTCAATATCTGGTAGCCTCCCTGTTCAGTCCCTTATCCATGTGGTCTCAGTATATGACTTCATCCCATGTCTTTTTTTGGTCTTACTCTCAACCCTACCCTCTACTTTCACACCTTCTCACCCTACCCTCCACACCAAGTTGCCATCCTCCATACTCTCCACATGCCCAAACCATCTCAATCTACCCCTTCTCATCACATCAGCAATACATTCCAGTCCCATCCTTCCTCTCAGCTCTCCAATCACAATTCTAACACCCCCACCCCCAAGGCCTGTCATTCATGGATGCACTACACATAAATCTGATCTTCATCATTTCTGTAAGTTTAAACCCACAAATATCCTCTTCCTTCACTACCCAGGTCTCACTACCATAAAGCATTACACTCCTAACACATGCTGCATACAAAGATCCCCTAACACTGAGGGAGGGCCCTAACACTGTAGGGAGATGAAACTCCTTAAACTTCCTCCAACCACTCCTTACTCCAGCCACAGAGCTAACTCCAGCACCACCTCCAGCACATAACATGTCCCCAAAATAACTAAACTCTTTCACACACTTTAGACTCACCAGCAAGAGCAAAC
>JAGKTI010001633.1:31618-57095 GCA_018397915.1 Birgus latro | reverse complement strand
GTACATGGCCATAACCACCCTAACCAGCCACTCTTCCAACCCTAGCTTTCTCATTGCCCACTTCACCACCTCTCTAGGGACTCTGTCAAAGGCCTTTTCCAAATCAACAAAAACAAAATACAATTCCCTTTTCTTTCCAATATATTTTTCCTGAAGCTGTCGAACAATGAATATGGCATCAGTGGTCCCCCTGCCTGGCATAAACCCAAACTGCATCTCATCGATATTCACTCTTTCTCTAATCATACCTTCTAGAATTCTCTCCATTACTTTCATTATCTGATCTAAGAGCTTTATACCTCTGTAATTTCCCCTTTCCAGGGCATCACCCTTCCCTTTGTACACATTTACAGTTACACTCTTCAGCCAATCATCTGGGACAACACACTCATATATAATCATATTTATCAGGTCAATGACTAACCTCACCCCAGTATCTCCTGAGGCCTTCAACATTTCGGCAGTCAACCCAGACACACCTGCCGCCTTCCCCACTCACATCCTGCCTATTGCCTCACTCACAGTAGCAGTGTCAATCAAAGGCCAAGGGCCAAACACTGGATCAGCTGGCACCAAACCTTCTCTATCCCAATCAAACTCCTCATTCAACAACCAGCTATAATGCTCTCTCCATGCATCTTTAATATCCTCACTGTTCACCAATATCCTTCCATCATCATTCTTCACACACTGCTCACCTACAGTGTCCTGATTATCCCTCTTCACCTGATTTGCCACCCTAAAAATCATATTTTTCCTTTCTCCATGATTCAGATTATCAAGTAAAAGTCTGTGACTCAGACTTCACCCTGTATACCTCTCTTCTAGCCCTGCACTTGGCAGCCAAGAACTTCTCCCTGTTACCACCATTCTTCCATTCCTGGAAAAGCCTTCTTTTCTCCTTAACTGCAGCTTCTACACCCTCATCCCACCACCAAGTTACTTTATGTCTTGGTGGGCCTCTTGTCCAACTGCATATTGCATCGGTAACTCTCAAGAGGTTGTTCTTAAGGGCTCTATACTGTTCATTAATGCCTCTATCTACAGCTTCCTGTTCAGCCACCACTCTCCTCATCTCACTATAAAAGGCATCCCTTACTGATTGGTTTCCCAGCTTCCATATTTTCCTCCTAGGTACCTATGTCCTCCTTCTCATCACTCGTTCCTTAAGCACCATGTCACAAATCAACAGTTTGTGCTGCTGCACACACTCCTCACTTCCTATAACTTTAACATCCCTCACTAATCTCCTATCAACCCTCCTGACCAGAAAATAATCTATCTGACTACTATTTCCCCCGGACTCGGACGTAATCAACCGGCTGATTCTTTTCCTAAAAAGTGTGTTTCACACAATCATGTCCATAGCCTCCCCAAACTCGAGTATTCTTTCCCCTTCTGCATTCCTCACACCATATGCACATCCTCCATGGACTCCTTCATAACCTTGAGCTGCTTCACCCACATGACCATTTAAATCCCCTCCCAGAACCACTACCTCATCATCACCCATACCACTTACTACATGTATTAAATCATCCCAAAATCTATCCTTCTCTGCGTCATCCAATCCTACCTGTGGAGCATATGCCGATATAACTGAAATAGTTTTCTGCCCGATCAAAATTTTCACTACTAATATCCTATCACTTACTCTCATAACATTCATGACATATTCCACCCATTTCTCTGCAACCAACACACCCACACCCCCATATCCGTTAGTTCCCCCCTGCCAAAACAACTTATAGTAGCAATCCTTCCCAACAATCTTTCTGGCTGATCCACCCCTGTACCGGACTTCCTGCAAACATGCCACATCCACCCACCTCCTACTGAATGCCTCAACGACTTCCCCTGCTCTTCCTCTCAAACTTCCCACATTCCACGAACCCACCCTAAACCCCCTGGATGATTTGCTGTCCTCAGGCTTGCTTCGGTGCTTGTATTTGTAGTTCATAGTCAGTAAGATAAATGGGGGTAAACATTCCAAAGGCCCGACCCATTGCACAGTCCCAGGTCCAGGCAATGGATCTGGGACCCCTAGCCCACCAGCTTACCAGTGGCTGTGGTAGTGGCCTCGGGGCACCCTGCCAGGACAGCTGCAGGGACACCCTCCAAGGGCGGCTTGGCACTGCAACTGCCCCGCCATTATACACCCACTGATAGGGCAGCCTCCTGGGGTGCTACTGCAGAAATATTGTACAAACTATTGTAATGCTGTAATTTTAAGTTAGTATAAGTATAATATAAGTGTAATATAGGTTAATATAAGTGTAATATAAGTTAGTATAAGTATAATATAAGTGTAATATAAGTGTAGTTTAAGTTAGTTTAAGTGTGGTGTAAATGTAGTTCTGGACCCCTGTTTAATTGATGTAATGTATGGGAAGTGGACCTCAAAATTCATTTTTTGGGCTTGATCCTAGTTAAAGTGCAGCAGGAGTGTGATATTGTTAATAGGTGGGACCGTGTGGAGCGGGATGGGGCGCGGAAGCATGATCTGTTTTTGATAAAGAGGCAAAGAAAGTTAATTTGAGGTTAAAATTCACGATAGGTTGTATTTCCACTTTGAATTCAGAATTTTGTAGTTGGGTTTGTTATCATCATCTTGTTGTACTAAATATTAATGTCTATGAGCTTAGGTAAAGTCTGATTATGGATTATGGTCATTAATAGCCGCGAAATTTATTTATTTTCACTGGCGCCAGATCACATAGACCAGACAACTGCGACACATGGTTACAATTAATTAAAACTTGTGAGTTTAGGCTTCAGTAAAAACTGTCAGACCCGTATGATTGCCACAAAATTTTAAACATCGTAAGTCAGTTTGTCTAAGTAAGAGGAAAGAGAAAAAATTCCTTGTTGCAAGTTCCTTGATGATTGGTATAGTAAGTAAACTGAGGAGTAATAAGTCGAAGCCAGCTCCGGCGTTGGGACGACAACAGCAAGCGAGCGTGTGTCCTAGACCTATGTTCACTGTGAGTCCTGACGGCATGGAGATCCACAGGTCAGTTGAGAGCGTCCTTAAATCCCCCCCCTTTCTATCTCAATAATAGATCTTCTATATATCTGTATATATAGTAAGTTGACTGATGATATTCCCCAACTTCATTTTATGTTCATTGTGAGTCCTGACGGCATGGAGATCCACAGATTGTCGGTGTAACATTGAGGCTTCTAGTTACCGTCTACGTAGGAGCCACGGAGTGTTTCTAGCCAAAGCCCATACACAATTTCCCCCACTAGTTTATTTCTTTATGCATTGTGGTCGATTATGTATTTGTATGGTCCACTTGGAAAAGTCTTTTCTTCTAAAGTGAAGTATTCTAGATAAAAGCGAGTGTGTTTTAAGAAGTCAGATTTCCTAACATACAGGGTATTGCAAGCGCTATGAAATTTTAAATAGAATCATTCTTGTGCAACCGATCATATACATAATTATGTTAATTTATGTAACCCTTTGGAAAATTAGGGTAAATATACTAAATCTAGAGTACACTTTGGTGATAAGTTGTGACCCTGGGGAATTAGACCCACGAGTCCATTAGAGACCGTGGTTATTGCAAGTCACGCCAGAATTTGAAACATTCTTTTCTCTTTATATGTGTACCTCATGTTAGGTTAAGTGGTCAAGTTATATGTATAATTAATGTATGTAAATTGTTGATCGGGCATAAAATTCATCTGTGTGCAGTATTATCAACATCTTGTTGAGTGTAAAAGCCCAAGGATCTTATCAGTGGTGGAGTTCACTCGATTAATAAGCTTTGTACCGTGATATGTGAGTCAGCCCGATTTATTTTCTGTGGAGAAGCGAACATCATTTTTTCCCAGTTATTCTGGAGGAATCAGAGACTGAAGTACTGTATAACTGTGTACTAGTTTCTATTGTCCGAGGGTTAATTTTATTTTTATGTATGTTAAGGTTAGTAAATCATAGATAATTATTTTTCTTATGTGTTTGATCTAACTCCTCTGGGAAGTTTGATTGTGAGATCGAGTGGCCCGCAAGGTATGTTACTATCTATAGGATTCACGCACTCTAATTTACTCACGCTACCCTGATTACTGTATCTAGGCCTCAGTGTCCCATCTTTCACTGAGCGGGACTAATAACTTCTTCCCTGGCAAACGCTAGGTGGTGGCAGCCTACCAAAATTATTTCTACTTCTACCTGTTGGTATTTCTTCCTAGTGGTAATCAATTTACGAGGCCTTCCTCAAAATTCTAGGATCTCTTCCTCGGTAGTAATCAGTAATCAGTAAAAATCTAATTAAATTCATATAGACAAAATTTTCGTCGTTTCACTGGTGATAGCGGTGGTAATCAGATAAACCTTCTTCATTAATTAAATAGTTTAAAAATTCTAACCGTTACACTGGTGTCAAACCGGTGGGATTTCTTAATTTATATCGTAGTCAAATACTCATTATTACACTGGTGTCAAAAGCAGTGTGATAGATAAATCTTCTTCATTTTGAGGGACCCTAAAATCCCTACGTTACACTGGTGGTCGAATACGGTGGGATATCTTAAAATTTCTAGGCGTGCTAAAATTTACGGCACGACACTATATACTTTTAAAGTAAGCAATTACACAATATATAACTCTAGTACTTCTATCTTCTATCTGCCCTAGATTTTGCCTTATGCAGTACATTTTGCATAGTTTAGTGGCAGAACAAGAAAATACAACAGTCATTAACCTTTCCACAGCACTTCGTGATCATATTCTAGTATTCATCTACTGTTACAATTCAAAATTCAAAATGCCAAGAAATTTTAGACCAAGTTAAAGTGAAGTACACAGCATCATTCTAAAGTTTTTGTTACAGCTAAGTATTCAAAGTGGGGAGTTGTTGCTTTTAGATCTACAGCCAGTTTTTCTGACAATGGGTCACTCCCCAAAAAATACAAGGATGTGATTGCATGGACTTTGATGAGCTGTTGTTGGGAGTTAATGTGTCCTTGTTTACCACACTACTTTAACCTAAAATTGCCATCTCTCCATCTTGAATGCCAAGTTGTAATAGAGTACTTTAATACTAGAATATGAGAGTCATGAAGTGTTATGAAAAGAATGTACAGCCATACCACTGTCTTTCTGCCAATCAGCTATGTGAAATATATTACGAAAAAACGAAAATCTGTGCAAGTTACTGTGAAACACCTATAGTCAAAATTACCCTTATAGTCTGTAATGAAGGAAAATTATTGTAATGTTCCCTTATTCAAATAATTATTTTTATTGAAAGTAACAGTTTTCCGAGAGACAAAGAGGCCGCACTACGCCATGTTCATCCGCATTAAGTAGTCACCTGTGTATATAGTATCGTACATTTAAAATAGTGTAACATAGATTTTTACGTCAACTGTGATACTAGCGAACAGAGTTAGTTTAGAAATGTTGTATTTAGTTGGAAAGTATCGTATTGTTAATAAGGTTAGGAAAATAATTTGAAAGCCGCGCCGAGCGCTGCTGTGTTTGAAAGAGAGTTAGCAAGCGTCGGGGACGAGAGTCAGAACTGAGCCGTGGTGCCAGGCAGACGTGTTTTCGAGAGATGTCCATATTTCTTCCCCTTCGTGCTGAGGAGTTTAGACATAGGGAGTGTACTGCGAGATTGCTGAAGAGTTTGGGAGATGGAGAATGTCCTAGGAATGTAGCCGTGTCGCCAATTAATGCTGGGTCGAAGGACAACAGGATTTCTGTGTTGGAGGTTAGCCATGGCGAAGCGCTGGGACTTGCATCATCAATTGGTGGGTAACATGTGCTCTCCGTACAACTCCCAGACGCCTACTCATACTCAGTTTTGAGAAGTTAAGTGAAGCCTTGATTATCAAACCAACTTTGTGAATTGTTTTGGGTCCCAACCTACATGAAACAGAAATAACTAAGCGAGAATACACACGGGTGTTAAAAAGCCGTTTGGACCGTTGAGTGAGAAACTTTCAAATTTAGAGAATGTTCTGGTAAAAATTGTGGCACTGTACTATTCTTTCAGTTCCGTCATTATTTTGAAATGTGAGGAAAAGGGAAGGTGTATATCTCTCAGGTATATTTAAGGTATATTTCTCTCAGTTAAATATATATAAGGTATATTTCTCTCAATTATATATATACTGTATAAGGTATCTCTCAATCATATAAGGTAAATCTGTGAAGTGAATAACAGATTACTGGAAGTATGTTTTTCTTTTGTTGAGGATGGTGAAATGCTTGATCTCTATTTTGGAGTATTAACTGTGATTTGAGTAACCTTTTCACTGGCATCCGCCTATAGTCAACTTTCATATAAGAATTTTTCAATAGAATGACTAATCTTAGATATCTGTGTAAGCAGGGGGCCGAAATTTAAAATAGTGTTTGTTTATTTGTTACCCCCATGGTCATATCCATGCTCCGTTATATCTTGGAAGGGAACCTTTATGTCAATGAAGGATGGTATTAGAGGTTTATAACATGGTTTATCAAGAGTACGCCCAGAGGGTGGTGTGTTGATTGTAACTGAAATGATTTTCTGGTATATTTAGAATGTTAATACCTGATCTGACTCGTCCCTAACGAAGTGGTGTCATATAATATTTTGTCCAACCAAGTGTGAACCAGTCACTATTGAAATTCTTTTCCATTCTTGCATTTTATGTGAGTTTTTGGAGCATGTAATAAAATCCTTGTAATCCCGAATTCATACTGGTCTTCTTCCTTCTCCTGCTCATGAAGACTGTACATGATTTTTTGGTAATAATGGTACAATATTTTTGTTGAAAGTGTACTGAGGTAATTCACACAGAGGAGAGAACTAGTGAAGAGGAGACTACTCATGATCCGTCGAAATCCAGTGGACCGAGTTTCTCATGAATTATGCAGTAAGTATCAAGGTCCATGTTTGTCCCTAACCTGTTACAGGCCTAGGCTGCTCAGGCCACTCGCTACCCTTGTTCTACCCCTATTGTCCCGAGCATAACCCGTAGGCTGATCCCAAGAAAATGTAATATTAATTCTAAGTCTTCTTAGTTCAGTTTACCCATCACAAGGCTGGTGGCTTATTCTGTTTTAAAATTATATTTGTTTCTCATCATATATTGGTGGCAGACAGTTATAGAAAATTCAAAATTAAATCAACATTGTTTTCTCAATACTTGTCCATAAACAAACTGAAAAGGCGCTGGGGATCTTTATGAAGAGTCATGGTCATTGGTTAACGAATGTCTCCCTGGTTATACTAGTCAAAATTATCATCCCAATCTGACTACCTGGTCACAGGCTGAGAGAGAGTGATTAGTGATCACTTAGACTTGCTATACCATATGATTTTTAGTATTTGTGAATGTTAATACAGTATACCTAAACCTTCCAAAAAAGCCATGTAGAAGTAGCATGCATTAATAATAATAATAATAATAATAATAATAATAATAATATATGAAAAGGCTCTAGCATACTCACCAAACTAGTATCCAGTTAAAAGCTCCCTCCAAAATGATGGTTGTGGTTGCGCTAGTGGTTGTGGTGCCAATGTCTTGAAACTGGAAAGGGTGGCCACAAAGTATTCACCTCCATGTAGTGCATTTTTCGCTGTCGTGCTGGAAAAATAAATAAATATATAAATAAGCCATCACACCAAAAACCCCATAAAAAAAAAACATCATTTAAATATCCAAAATACAGTATATCGAACACTAAAATTCCACACCCAAAACCTGAACTTCACACCGAACCCCAAACTCCACACACAGCACTGTTGCCTAATCAACTATTACGATTTCAATTATCTGAGTACGCTTTACGATTGCTCACGAATGGTTACAGTACAAACTATAATCAATTCCATCTTCATAAAAACACTTAATGGGAAGAAAAAGGAAAAATCTCTCACCAATATCATGCACACCCTTCCACCACAGTTCAAGCCAGACTGACTGACCAATGACCAAAAGAGGCGGCCGGCGAATTCCTCCTCCCTCCCTTAGTTCTCTCTCTCCCCCCCCCCATTAACTTGCTTGTTTCCATCATCATCTTTCCCTTCGCACCCTTTATTCCTCCTCTCTTCCTATCCTTCACCCCCCCTCCCTCTCTCCTTTTTCCTTTTCCTTAATTTCCTTTCCTTCCTTTCCCCTCCTTGTTCTTCCACCTCTCGTTTCTCTCCTTCCCTCCACCTCTTCCTCCTCCATGAAAAACACGCTTCCTCCATCCCCCTCCCTCCTTCATCCCCTTCAATCCCTCCTTCTTTCCCTCCCCTATCGTTCTTCCACTCTGCCTCTCTAAAACAATAGATATTTTAAGGACACACACACACACACACATTCTGTAGGATGATGATGATGATTACACCAACTGGTGATTCTATGATCTCAAACAGGATCATCACCACCGCAAATACCACCTACCACCATCATTACCACTACTGACCACCACAATTACCATCACCACCATCACCAACTACCACAATTACCACCACCAACAACAACAACCACAATAACAACCACCACCAACTACCACCACTGCCATCACCAACAACTATCTCCCTCCATCACCACCACCACCACCACAATCTACCACCATCCCCACCACCATTAATTACCACCAATTACCACCACCACCAACTACCAACATTATCATAAATCCATCATCCTGAATGAATTAAGTGCTGGGGAAGTTTCTTTTACATTAACACACACATGGCCGTATTCTTAAACATTTCATTCCCTTGTACAGGTATGGGAAGAAAATCCTTAGATGAACTGGTACTCTTTTAAAAATTCTTTCCCTTCGTGAGGAGTTGAACAGCCTCACTAATCGCTTAGTAACAATACATGAGCAATAAACCCCAACCACCCCTTGGATGTGGAAAGTTGCACAGGCTCAGTTCGATTTGAATGCATTAATTACCCACTAAACCACCAGGCGCTAAAATGATAATGAACACAGTATAACATTTTAAAGCATACTCACATTTTATTATCCTGCTGAGCTTACTCCCTGATGATGAAAAAGGTGGTGGTGACACATGTGAAATTCTACCACCAGACACCATCGCAGAATGGGTGGCCTCCTCTGTTATCAAGGTGCCTTAAAGTAGAAATATGCTTTAGACCCAATTAACCCTTTAACTACAATGACACTGCTACCTGAAGACTATTTGAATCTTATTCAGCTCAAGAAGTCTATCTGTTACAATTCTTGATGTCCAGGTATGTTCAGTTGCCCCAACATGTGATGGCAGACTTTCCAAATTTGGGTCAGTGATACCGTACCTACTCATACTTACAAGATGAAACCTTTTTATTTGTGAAATTCTAATAGGAAACAATCATTAAATGACAAAACAGGCTCATTTCAATTCTGTTGGTATTATGGTAATAAGTCTGTTGTGGTATTAGGAAAGCTTCAAATGGAACAACTTGAAACTTCAGAACTATCTCTCAGGGACAATCAGGAATAGTTTGTGGGGTCTAAATCTAGTATGGCTACCATTCTTTAGCAATACAGGACTGAAAAGAATACAAGTTAAATATTAAAATCTGGCCTTGATGCTAGGAAGTCCATTTCTGTTACATGTGAATAACTTAAAGCCATATGCTCTATTTCCACTCTCCTGTCTCCATGAAGCTGGTGGAAAGCAAGAATGCAGAGTAAGTTAGCAGGCTATTTTAAAAGTCCATCAACAAACATGATGGGATGCAACTATTACTCAATGACAATTATTACATTGCATTTGGCCAATTTACCTGTAAGGGAAATCCTAGCTTTAGTATAGGTCTGAGGGCTATACGTCAGTGAATGAATATACTCCCTGAAAATTTGTAGAGCTGAGCTCCCTGGAGAATGCCAAACTTGTTCAAAGCCTAGTATCCTCAGCATTGAAGTGACTGGCAAGGGAAACAATTTAGCTTCATACAAATCAGAATATCCTGATCAGTAGCCATTTTCAGTTAAAGATATAATGGTTTATTTAAAAGAATAATTATATGAAAAATAAAGATAGAAAGTGTGCCTCACCATTGTTAGATGTTTAGGTGTTTGTTATCCAGTGTAAGGAAAAAGTAAATTTTCATATCCCATTAAAACAGAGTATACTTTTTTGTCTGCAGGTAACAAGGCATCAATATGATTATTATAAATGAAAGGACTAAAAGGCAAATATGTACAACTGCTACCTCTCTTAAGCTATTACAAACTGTACAGCTGCTCCCTCGTGTAAGCTACTACAGTCAGGTCTCTGTACACATCAGTTTGGTATACAATAAGATTGACAGAATAATGAACTAATAAACTTACAGCCAGTTTCACAACAGCTGACAAAATTAGCTTATATGATAACTGTGGTGGCCGCGTATGACAATCCTGTACAAACACGGTGCCTCCTGCACAAACTGACTGTCATATGGCCAAGATAGCCATCCAGCATTTACATTCACTGTGATAGTTTCTCTTTTGTGTGCAAGGCCATTGAAACACAACTGCTATTGCCAAATAACAGTGCACATGAACAATGGATAGTGCATTGTGCGATATGAAGTGGAGTGATAACATGTGTCAAATGCCAAAACTTGTGATTTGGAAAATACATCTGGCAAGGATGGTATCTCTAGTGGAAAGCATGGTGCCACAGTGGGCACTGAGGGCAAGCCTGAAAGTGTAAGTTTTTTTTAGGTTTTGTTGTGTGATCCTTGGCCCCCTCCCTATCGACATTAAATTCATGTTGTATCAACCTCGGTAAACAATAACTGTCATGACCTTTCACTTGACCTAACCCAACGTACACCAAGGCATGATTATTTCTACTATTTTTATTGCTGGGACATTCTTATTGTTGCTATACAGTAGAACCTCAATTTTCCGGGAGCCACGGGGAATTCAAAATGCCGGAAAATCGATTAACACCATCCTTTATAAGGATGGGGAAGAGACTACAGCAGTTTCAGTCGGTTTTCAGTTCAGTTTGAGTGTAGTTCAGTCGGTGCAGTGCAGTTTGTATATTTTTGGTACTTGTGAAAATAGTGACGTGTTGTTGGCCAACAGTGAAGTGTTATTGCAGTTTGTGTACCTTCGGTGCTTGTGAAAATAGTGAAGTGGAGCTGATAAGCATTAAGTGTAATTATCTGGAAAATAAAGAAAGTGAACTTTTAGAAGCCAGTGTTTATTTTCGCCTCAGCTGATCCTGTGTGCTGTACACCGAAAGGCTGACTGGGCAACGTCCTTCCTATACTGAACTACTGCTGTTTGAGCCTGTGGCAGTGTGGGACGGGGACGTAACAGTATTGCTTTTATATTGGTTCTCAAGGTAATAGACATAGGTTCACCTAGTGCAGCAGATTTACATCAACACTACAGGCACTGAGGACATCAAAGATGGTGCCAAACTTAGTGGAGTACAGCCACTATATGCAAACCATAATATAATCATTGTGGCCTACACGAAATGTGCAATCGTACTTAACATACAGCATTTTTCACGAATGTTATTCTGTATAATTCCATAGTCTAATAACTGGTATACTGAGGAGTACATATAATACCTACTGTAATAAATGAGCTTGGTAGATGAGTTTGGGAGAGTGTGTAAGAAACGGAATCTAAAGGTGAATGTAGGAAAGAGTAAAGTGATGGTCTTCGAGAGAAGTGAAGCCAGTGAATGTACAGTGAGATTGGATGGGAAGGATATGGAGAATGTGAGCGAATTTAAGTACTTGGGCAGTGTGAAGTGCTCGAAAGGGTGCAGCAGGGAAGGAAGGTTGCTGGTTCGTTGAAAGCAGTGATAAGAAACTGGAAGGTGAGCATGGAATGAAAAAGTTGTTACGTGACAGTATTTTGATACCAACTCTGACATATGGAAGTGAAGCTTGGACCCTGTTGGAAGGACGGAAGTCAAGAGTGAGAGCAGTGAAGTCAAGAGTGAGAGCAGTGGAAATGAGTTATTTGAGAGGAGCATGTGGAGTCACATGGAGAGACAGACTAACAAATGAGGAAGTGAAGGAGCGTTGTGGTGTGGTTGAGGACGTGATGGGAAGCGTTAGGGGAAACACGTTAAGGTGGTTTGGGCATGTGGAGAGGATGGAGAGTGAAAGACTGAAGAGGAGAGTGTATGTGGGTGAGGTGGAGGGAGCGAGAGGGAGGGGGAGGCCGAGGATGAGATGGAGGGATGGAGTAGAGAGGTATATGAGAGAGGGGGGTGTGAGTTGGGAGTGTGGTAGTGAAATGGCAGGGGACAGAGTGACATGGAGGCGATTTGTTTGTGGCCACCCCATGCGGGATTGAGGCGTCTGGCAATAGATAGATAGATAGAATAAATGAGCTGCAGTCACTACCGCCTGCATCGCTACCACACTCCCTCATTGGACAGTCTGATACTGATACTGATGAACGGGCGCTGTTGCCTTTGTATCGGCAGCGCTTGGCGGTATTTTCAAACATTACTCGTCCGCTCTTATCTTTTTCGCTCTCTCTCTCCACAGATCTTATATGTATATTTCATGGTTTTCTCTTATTTTTTCTGTTGACGAGTTGAACAATAGCAAGTCTTCCACCTTTGTGCCTTCGTTCACTCCATGTTTTCTTCTAACTCCTTGTAATCCCTCACACTTCACGAGAAAGTGCTCCAGTGTTTCCTCCTCCCCACCCTGACATATCACACATTCACCTCCTTCTCCACTAAACTTTTTTCTCCAGTTTAGTTGCAGGCAGTTTTTCCGACATCTGAACATTAGTTTTGATTTGTATGAGTTATCATAAATTGCTTCTTCCTTTATATTCTTCTTGTGTCTTCTATAAATGTGCAAGGTTGATTTCTTTTCCATGTTGCTCTTCCATCTATCTTCTCTCCATTCTCTAACTCTCTTCTTAATGCTTCCTTCATCCAGTCTCTCCAATTCATGTATGCCTCCAATATTAAGTTGCTGCATGTAGCTTCTAACCACCTTCAGCCATTTATGTTCTCTTGTTTTCCTCCATTTCTAATAATATTTCTCGTAGCATTTCATTTTTTCCTTCCATCACATGCCTTACATAGCAGAGCTTTTCTTTATGTCTCTTTCTTCCACTGTTGAACACCCAATATCTCCTCTCAGTGCCTCCACAGCAATGTATCCAGGTGCCCCCAGTATCTGCCTCCACACCATATTTTCTGTCCTTTGTAGTCTTCTCATCTCCTCCTCCTTCCAGACAACTACTGCTCCACCCATTAGTACCCTTGGTAGTACTACACTTTTCCAATAGGTTTTTCCAATCAGGAGTTTATTACATGATCTTACTATTACTGAGAAAGTTATTCCTGCCATTTTTCTTGCCATTTCAATCTTGTTTTCTTTGTGTTCTTCCATATATCCCCATTTTTCTGTTATCTTCATTCCTAAATACAGTACATCCTTCAACTTTGCGAACTTTAACTTTGCGAATCACCAATTTTGCGAGGTAGTTCCAAGGCATTTATTTTTTAACATTTATGAACTTTGCGAGCGATCACACACTGTGAGAGGTCGAGTGGTGGGAAAGTCGTCTCCCCGCACTACTCTGCCACGCGGAGTAGTGACGTCGTGGTTCGCTGGGCGTACCGTGACTCCTAGTTCGGTGTTCTGCCACCCCCCACGTTTGTTTACACCACAGTAGTCGCACCCAAGCCTTGCCCCACCACCAGTCCCGTACACCATGCCAGTCTTCACATCAGTGTAAATATGCATTTTTTTCTTTTTTATGTTTCTTACCTATGATGTTTTCATAATAATATTACTGTACAATACATCAGTCCATGTTTGTTTCATTTATCATCATAAAATTAAGAGGTAGAGTCGAGAGAGAGTGGGAAAAAGTGCTTACTTTGGGGTGATGTCGACCAATTTACCTTTATTGCATATATTTAATTGTTTAAACTTTGCGAATTTCGATTTTGCGAGGTTTTTTGTCGACCATATTCTCGCAAAATTGGAGGAAGCACAGTACTTAATACCTGTAACCACTTCTATGTCTCTGATCTTTACTGTTTTTTGTCCTCTTCTATTCACAATCATACATTGACTCTTTTGCTTGTTCATTTCCAATCCACATTCTCTGGAAACCTCCATCAATAAATCTATCATATGTTCCATCTCTTTCCTACTATTTGATAACATCAGTCCATCATCTGCAAAAAATAGTGCTGGTATATAAAACTTGTTATATTTAAATCCCATAATACTTTCAAAGATCTCCTTAATTATTTGGTTAACTATTAACACAAAGAGTAAAGGTGACCCTGTACACCCCTGTCTTATTCCACTACTTACTGTCACATCACAAATTTTCTTCTGACCCAAATAAAGTTCTGTGATGTCACCTGTATATATTCTTGCTATAATATCTATAACCATTGGATTGCATTCATATGTTTTCATAGCTTGTATCAAGGCTTTCCTGTCCACTGAATCAAATGCCTTTTCAAAATCTATTGCTGTCACTACTAACTCTTGTTTTCTTTCTTTACTATTCTCAATACAATAGTCAAGTATAAACAGGTTATCCTCTAGTCTCCTTCCTTTTGTGAATCCTGCTTGAACCACACTCATTTCTCCTCTTGATATTACATGCTCAACCACTTTTTCTTTTAAGAGGCTCATTACCAATTTATATCCATTATTGGTAAGTGCTATTGGTCTGTGTTCCTTTATTTTTGGCACCTTTGTTTTTGGAAGCATTACCATTTTTTATTTCCTCCATTCATCACGTATTTCATTGTTAGTTATAACTTTGTTTAGGCATTGTGTCAATTCATCCAGACATACTGGGTTTTCCTTGAGCCATTTTAGTATCTCTCCTTTTATTCCATCTGGTCCTGGTTGTTTAATTGTCTTTATTTTGCTAAGAGCTTTCATCACCTGCTCACTATTCCAGTTTTCCCATTCCATTGGTCCTCCCCTTTGCCACATTACTTCTCCATCAAGTGCATCCATATGTTCCAGTATCTGTTTTGGAATTTTTTGAGTTCTCTCTTCTTTGTTGTAATGTATTCTCAAATGCTGTTCTTCCTTCAGGCTCCATCCTGCCCCTAACGCATCATAATGTTCTCTCAGAACCTTAGGTACTCTTAAAACTTCATTTCTCCTCTCATATATTATTCTAGGGCTCCTTTCTTTTATATCTATCTCTTCAGTGTATACCTCTTTAATCTCTTCATTCCACTCTTCCTGAATGTTATTTGGATGTTTTCTACATATGGTACTCCAATACTCCTTCATCTTGCTAGGTACTAATTGCCAATCTATTTTTCTTCCTTCCTCATCATACACTTCTATTTCCTTTTCCTCTCTCTGGTCAACTCCTCTTAACTTATTTATCATTTTCCACATCTTTTTTCCTGAATCACTTGAATCTTTGATTTCTTTAGTTATTTTCTGCTCATGTTTATTCATCTCATCTCTTATTGCTTCTTGTACTCTTTTTTTCTGTTCTAGATATAATTTTTCATAATGCTGTCTTTCATTGTTGCTCATGGCATTCCTTTTTGGTCTATTGTAGTGTTTCCTAGTCTTAACTGCTTTTCTCATCTCACCTGTCATCCACACTGGTTCTTCTTTTTGACCATTTTCAAACTTCTTCACCTTTTTCTTATACTCCCTTTTGAGAATATTACCTGCATTTATTTTGATCAGATTTTCATAGACTCTCATATTCATTTTGTCTCCTCTTCCCTTAACCACCTCTATGTCCTCCTGCATTTTCTTCAGAAATAATTCTTTTAATTCATTACTGTTTGTCTTGTAGTACTTCACCTATGTAATCTCTTCTCTTCTGCTACCTTTACTTTTCATATCCACTTTAAATACTGATTCTAGTAAGCAGTGATCAATAAAATTTCTCCTTATCTTCATCAATAAACATATATTCAAAATATTTGTACATTGTCTGGTTCACAAGAATAAAATCAATGGCACTTTCTATATTCCCTTGTCTTCTAGTAACTTCTCCTACACAATTTTGATCACCATTTAACAATATCATGTTCCACTTTTCCATGATATTTAAGTCCTGTGGCCCAGTAAATCCTAGATGTCCGTTAAAGTCTCCTAGTAATAGAAGCATCTGTTCATCATGTATTTTATCCATTTCTTCTTCTAAGTTTTTCATTATTTTCTCGTTTCGTTCCCTGTCAGATACATCCATATATACAAGTAGAATTACTATCACTATATTTCTTATTTTTACCTCACCTTTCATTATATCAGGATTATTGCACTCTTTTTCTCTTATATTACAATGTTCCTTCTTCTTCATTAAAACAGTTAACCCTCCACTTCGTTTGCCATTTAATTCTCTCATCTTGTCTACACAAATAATTCCTTGAGAAAACTCAATCTTCTTATACTTTTGTTGCATTTCTACTAAACACATAATACACTGTTCACTTTCCTCCTGTCTCATCAATTCCTCTATTTCATAAGTTTTTTCCTTTGTTAATCTTTAGTGTCCTTATTATTCTATGGTCTTTTGCCGAAAATTTTTTCTTCTAAGCTGACCACGGCTGATGTACCAATAATTTTCTCCCTGGTCTCATTTTTCCTTCAGTTTTTCTCTCAGTTCCTTGTCTTTCTCTCTCTCCTTCTTAATCCTCTTCTTAATCCTCTTCAGTCTCTCACTCAGTGCATCTTTGAGATTCTTGGCCCTCTTCAGTATTTCAAATTTTTCTATGCTAAACCTCAGTTTTACTAACAATGGCCTTGGTTTAGGGGAACTATCTTCATTATTTTCATTACTGTTTCTCTTCCAAATTCTTACTGCTGCTTCTATTTCTACTTCTGTCACACCAGTCCCTGTTATAAACACTTCATTACACCTTTTATATCATCTCTTCTTTCATGTACCTGTTCCTTGTCTGATTCTGTTACTCCATACAGTACCAGGTTATTGATCCTGCTTTTTCTGTCTTCTTCCTCTCTAACAACCTCAAGTACTGTTTCTGATACCTGTTTGACTAGACTTTCTTTTGCATTTCCATCTATTTTATCCACTCTATGTTCTAGTGCACTGAACCTCTCCTTCATAACTTCCATTTCCTCCTTTAATGCTTGGTTTTCCTCCCTGAGCTTGCTTCCCTCCTCATGTCTTTTACTCTGGTATTACATCTCATGCAATACCATATGGCTTTGTCACCAAGCTGTTCCAGCATCTTATATTCTTCAATAGACACCTTGACACATCCATTATGGAACCATTTTCTGCAATTGTCACATTTTAAGCCATACTGGCTACCTCTCACCTTTCTGTTGCAGGTTCCACACAAATCCCCCATCTCTTCCTCGGAGTCCTCATCTGATCCAGTATTGTCGTCCCTCCTATTTTGTGTGGATTCCATATTTCCCTCACATCCTTGCTCTCTCCTGTTTGGTCCTGTGTCTCTTCTTCCTCGATTACTCATTATCGCCTTTTTTTGGCAAATGAATCGATTTTCAACAGAAAAGTGTGTTGTCATCTAAACCAGCTGACCTCCCTGAAGGTTCAGTTCTGTTCAGTTGTGAGACGGGAGTAAAGCATTTGCATCGGCACTCCCTTCTTCTTTTATTTTTACTTCTGCTTTATTCTGCGGTGCTTTGTGGTCTGGGTTCTCTTAAACAATATACTAAACTTCTGGTTTTCAATATAAAGCCCTTATGTTCCCCCTCTCAGTTCCTTTATCTTTTGCTCTCTCTTTCTCCATATCTTGTTCAATCCTTCCTTTTTTGCTTCCATATTTTCCCTAGTAAACAGAAATTTCCCAATAATGTCTTCTATATTTTCTTCATATGGTTGTTGCAATTCAATAATAGCTCTTCTTTCTTCACCATACATCGGGCAAAATAGTAATAGGCCTTCCAGGTTCTCCTTTGGTGCCCCACACAGCTCGCACTCTATACTTTCTCCCATGTGTCGTCTTCTTGTGTTTAGCGGTAGGCTGTTGGTCCTGGCCCTGAAGAGAATAACTGAGGAGAATCTATTGTCATATATGTCCTCCTCCTTTATTTCAATTTTCCATTTTTTATATATAAGTAAACTACTTTTGTTTTCCACCTCTTCCATCCATATGTGTATCCCACCGTCTAGTCTTGGCTTTGACCATTTCCCTTGACATTCCTCTTAATTCCCTCTCTGTCAAGCCCACTTCTCTTAGATACTCCTCGGCTTTCTTCCACCACTTGGAGTTTATTTCTTTCATGCTGGCCAATATCCCTTTCATTATTTCTTTTTCTCCAATCATTATAATTCTAATACATTGTATCTTCCCAGTCATTATCCTTGTTTTCATGGAGGATGATCCTATTTCTCCTCTAAGTGATACTGCAGCTGTCCATTTTATTCCCCCTCAGAACTTTCTGTATACACTGTTTTCTATTGTCTGCAGTTTAGTTATCTCAGTTTCCGTTACGTTTACAATATCCACTCCGTATAGTATGGAAGGCAGGACGACAGTTTTCCAGAGAGTCTTACCTATTAATACTTTATTACAACTTTTATCTATTATGGAATATGGTAAATTTGCCAATTTGTGTGCCTTCTGAATCACGATAGTTTTCTGGGTCTTGAACATATTCCTTGTATTGTCCACCGATATTCCCAAGTATTTTATGTTGTTTACTAGTTTTATTCCTTCAATTTGTTGTGGATTTTCTTCGCTATTGTATATCATAATGTTGCTTTTTTCTATGTTTATCTCAAGTCCACAACTTCTGCTTACTTCTTTCATTATTCTAATATTTTCTTGAGCCTCTTTCACTGTTTCAGCCAGTATCGGTGCATCATCTGCAAAGAAAAGTGTTCCAATCTTCATCTCTGTATCCTCTTCCCTCTCGATCCACCTTTTCCATTATTTCACAAGTTATTAACTTGAACAGAGTTGTTGAGCCAGTGCACCCTTGTCTGATACCGCTTGTCACTTCGATTTCCTGTTTAACTTCTCCTAAATCTATTTCTGTTTTATCTTCTCTATATATACTCGATACTGCATCTAGAATTTGTTCATGAAATTTATACTTCTTGGTGGTGGCCAGAATCAGAATCCAAACAAGATGGAGGAAGAGAAGAAGGGAAAGACAGGAGGAAGTATTTGTTACAAGGAGGGTAGAAAAGTTACAAGAGGATGGAATAAAGGCTGAATATAGAAGGGAAGTGGAGGAGCGATTGGGTAAATATAGATTGGAGCAGATGGGGGACGTGGAGGGTGTGTGCAAGGTATTCACAGAAGAAATCTGTGCAGCATGTGAGGTGGTGTGTGGGGTGAAGAGAAGACGAAAGGGGGCTCAGGGAACAGCATGGTGGACTGAAGAGGTGAGAGAGGCTGTGGCACAAAAGAAGAAAGCATATAATGAGTGGATGAGGAACAGGGGCAACGAAGAAGCTGAGAGACGGACGAGAGAGTTATATGTAGTGAGGAGGAGAGAGGTGAAAAGATTAGTAAGAGAGAGTGGATGAGGAATCTGGAAGGAATTTGAGTGCAAAGTGGAGGGAATGTAAGAAAATGTTCTGGAAGGAGGTAAAGAGAGCCTCCGTAACGGGTGTGTTTGATGATGTAACTTAGTGGGGGTGTGAAAGATAAAAATGGTAGATTACTAGTGGAGAAGGGAGAAAAAGTAAACAGATGGAGAGAACACTTTAATGAACTGTTGAACATAGAGAATGAAAGTAATGCAAGTATAAGCGGCTGGGGAATGGCAGGGAGAAGGAGGGTTGTGACAAGAGAGGAAGAAATCACCAGGATGGAAGTGGTGGAAGCAATGAAGAAAGTTAAAATGGGGAAAGCCCCAGGAATTGATGGAGTGTGTGGTGAAATGCTGAAGCATGGGGGAGAGATAGTAATAGAATGGATGTGGAAGGTGTGCAGATTGGCTTGGGAGGAGGGCAGAGTCCCAGACGATTGGAAGTCAGGTATAATTATTCCTCTGTACAAAGGAAAAGGGGAGAAAGCAGTGTGTGGTAATCATAGGGGCATTTGCCTTCTCAGTGTAATAGGAAAAATATATGGTAGGATACTTATTGACAGAGTTAGGGAAATTACTGAGGAATTAGTTGGAGAAGAACAAGGAGGTTTTAGGAAGGGAAGAAGTTGTGTAGACCAGATATTCATTCTTAGATTCTTAGTGGAAAAGTTTCTAGAGAAGGGCAAGAAGTTGTATGCAGCCTTCATGGATCTGGAGAAAGCATAAGACAGGGTGGATAGACAAGGTTTGTGGAAGGTATTAAGAATATATGGAGTGGATGGGAAGTTGCTGAAGGCAGTGAAGAGTATGTATGAGGGTGCTAAGGCTGCAGTGCATGTGGATGACAAACTGAGTGAGTCTTTCCATCTGAAGGTTGGATTGAAGCAAGGATGTGTCATGTCTCCATGGTTGTTCAATCTGTATATGGATGGGGTTATAAAAGAGATACAAGGTCGAGCAGTGGATGTTGGAGCGGCCCTAGTGAGAGAGGGCAGTGTTTGGAAACTCCCTGTACTGTTGTTTGCAGATGATACTGTGTTGTTGAGTGAAGACGAAGGGGAGCTGCAAGGCTTGGTAGATGAGTTTGGGAGAGTGTGTAAGAAACGGAATCTAAAGGTGAATGTGGGGAAGAGTAAAGTGATGGTCTTCGAGAGAAGTGAAGCCAGTGAGTGTACAGTGAGATTGGATGGGAAGGAAATGGAGAATGTGAGTGAATTTAAGTACCTGGGCAGTGTGATGAGTAAGGATGGTAGTCTGGAGGGTGAAGTGCTTGAAAGGGTACAGCAGGGAAGGAAGGTTGCTGGTTCGTTGAAAGCAGTGATAAGAAACAGGGAGGTGAGCATGGATGTGAAAAAGTTGTTACATGACAGTATTGTGATATCAACTCTGGCATATGGAAGTGAAGCCTGGACCCTGTAGGAAGGACAGAAGTCAAGAGTGAGAGCAGTGGAAATGAGTTATTTGAGAGGAGAATGTGGAGTCACATGGAAAGACAGACTAACAAATGAGGAAGTGAAGGAGCATTGTGGTGTGGCTGAGGACGTGATGGGAAGCGTTAGGAGAAACACGTTAAGGTGGTTTGGGCATGTGGAGAGGATGGAGAGTGAAAGATTGACGAGGAGAGTGTATGTGAGTGAGGTGGAGGGGGCGAGAGGGAGGGAGAGGCCGAGGATGAGATGGAGGGATGGAGTGGAGAGGTATATGAGAGAGGGGGGTGTGAGTTGGGAGCATGGTAGTGAAATGGCAGGGGACAGAGTGACATGGAGGCGATTTGTTTGTGGCCACCCCATTCGGGATTGAGGCGTCTGGCAATAGATAGATAGATAGACATAATTTCAATAAGCTTTTCCCTTCTGATGGAATCAAAAGCCTTTTGGAAATCTATTGCTACCACTATTAGTGTTTTTTTTCCTTTTATAACTTTTTTCAATACAGTATCTCAGTATAAGTAGATTGTCCTCTACTCTACCCCCTTTCGAGAACCCAGCCTGTGTTTCTTTAATTTCCTCATTGTGCATCATATGGTCCTCAGTTTTGTTTTTCACCAATGCCATAAAAATCCTGTAAGAGACATTAGCAAGAGCTATAGGTCTTAGGTCCCTTACTGTTGGCTTCCTTTTCTTTTCAATAATTTTTGTTCTTGACCTCCTCCATTTTTCTGGTTTGTCTTTATTCCTCATTTCATTCCTGAGACCTAATGCTAAGGCTTCCAGACATATCTCGCTCTTTGTTAAAGCTTTATATAACTCTATTTTCAATCCATCAGGTCCAGCCATCTTCTTACTTTTCATTTTCCTTATACAGTCTCTTACTGTGTTTCTATTTACTATTGGTTCCTTCATTGGTGTTATGTAGGTCTCTATTCTTGCTGTTGCATCTAGGTGCTCTCTTAATTCTCTTGGGTGCCTTGTTCTTTCAATTTCAATACTCTTCTGTTGTCTGACTGTTTCTAAATATTCCCTTTTACTGTCTTCGTTCCATTCTTCTTCAATTTTGTTTTCGTGTTTACTAGTGCCGACAGGGGTGATTCGGACCATAAAGTGGTCTGGGTTGATTTGGTCCACCTTCCTATTTCGGTCACTGGTATCTAGATATGTAACATATACGCAGTTTTGAACATCCAGTGTTGTAAAGCAACTATTTTCACATCTGCATGGTGATTATGAATGCAAAATTCGATGTGTTACAGAACTGAGGAACCAGAAGGGAAATAGACAAAAATGGCACAAAACAAACTGTCGGCAAACTTTTGTTTACAATATCAGCACTTTTGACAAACTTTGTTCCTACGCAAAATTGAATGGGTCAGTCCCTATGAAAATTATGTCATATAATACTTAGTTGTTTCTACTTTCACATAAAACAAATTGAAAAGCTCTAGATCTTCCTGTTTTTTTTAAATACATTTTTCAATTTTGGACCATAATCACCCCACTGAAAATTCATCACTGGGGTGATTGTGGTCCAGCTCTACTAACTTGAAGACATCCTTGCTGCTGCAGTTAGGAGGCCTCCAGTACGATCCACTGTGGCTGCTTCTGGGAAGAAAGTTCGAAGGAGAATAATTCCAGTAGCAAGGGTTATAATAAGTGATGAAAATATAGAGGAAATGGAAATGAGAGAAAAAGAAATCCTAAAAAAAAAAATCAGAAGAAAGGTCAGGGAAAGAAAAGGATGACTGAATAAGTTGAGAACGAAGATGTAGAGGAAGAGGGACTGACACCCATAGTATCCTACAGTGAGAGTGAAGAGGAGCCAGGCAGAGAGAGATCAGAGGTGGAAGAGGAGAAACATGGAACAGAAAAGAAAATAGGAAAATACTATTCAGATATACAGAGAAACATTACTATGAATAAATACTATGCAGTGTACTTTGACAAAGTATTATGTTGGAAGGGTGACAGATATAAACAATGATGATGTAACCCTGAAGTTCTTGCATAATAAGCCAAATACCAGTCATTTTGATTGGCCTCTAAGGGATGACATCTAACTGTCCCCTGAAAATTTTTTTTCATGGTCCTTTGGATGTAAGGGGCGCAGTGCCTTTCACTTTTTCAGTTACTGAGCTTAAAAATGCATACACGAGCTTCAAGTGCTATGTAGCTAAATCAACAAAGGTAGGTTTTCCTAGCTCAGTGGTCAGCAACCCGCGGCTCTTTCATCCCTCTGCTGTGGCTCCCTTGGCTTTGAGAGGGCGAGCTCACTTATGAAAAAAAATAATGTGAATAAGGCCATTCTTGCTCAAAAGCACAAATGGAGTGACATTGAAAACCTTCCCAAACCGGACAAACTTGTGTTCGATACATGGAATACCATTCCCGACACTTATACGAACATGAAAAAGTATGCATTTGGATCCACATACTTGTGTGAGCAGGTTTTTTCCATCGTGAACTACATCAAAAGTAAACATCGCTCGCGCCTCACAGATGAGAGTTTGCAATCCTGCATGAAAATCAAGGTGACGTTGTACAACCCCGATATGGACACGCTGTGCAGTGAAGTTCAGGCGCAGAAATCACATTAACCAGGTGAAAGAAATAATTTAATGAGCTATTATTTTGAAAATATATATTTTTATATCAGACCTTGAAATGATGTACAGTAGTTGTGTTTCATTTTCAAGTTGACAGATGACTTGTGTATGCCATGTGAGAAAATTAAGGAACTAAAATAAACATTAATCAAAATAACATAAACTGGCATTTCTTGTTTGCCCTTTATGCTGCAGCTGTATGATTTTACAATGTCGGTGCATGCAAATTTCTTTTCTATCTATCTATCTATTGCCAGACACCTCGATCCCGAACGGGGTGGCCACAAACAAATCGCCTCCATGTCACTCTGTCCCCTGCCATTTCACTTTTAAGTTAACAAAAATCCTCAAATAAGAGAAGGACTCAAACAGGCCTGCATTGAATATTTTAGTTGAAAAAAACTTTGTAAATGCCAGTGTCTTTTTTTTTCTTTCAGAGTTCAAAAGAATTTGGTGCTTTGCATTGTTAAAAATGGAAAATAAAAGTCAGTTGTTTTCTGTTTATAGTTTATTAATTTAATAAAAGCCACACACTGTAGTTCTCATATATGAAGCATAACTTTAAGGAAACTATACATGTAGTGTTACCTTCATTTTAGTGGTCAAATAGGTTTTGTGGTTCAGAGTGGGTTCTAATTTAGTGGGAACAGGCCCAAATGGCTCTTTTAATGCTAAAGGTTGCCGACCCCTGTCCTAGCTAAATAAACCAATTAGCTGGGTTTTTTTTTTTTTTTTACAGAGGAATTTTACCTTCTAGCTTGTTGGAAAAGCTGAGCTATATTTTAAAAGGAATTAGCTTGATTTTCAACATGTGAACAGATACCCATTCTGTACTGAATTTAAACTTTATTTTATTCAAGCTGACAAGAGAAGATTTTATTTTGCCTAATGCCAGATTTTTTTTTTCAGTTAAGGGAGCACCCTAGGGCTCAGTATGTTGACTGAGCTAAGAAATATAACCAAGGAAACTAATTACCTAGCTGCTAAAATAAAAAATATGATTTTTTCTTGTGGTCCACAATCACCCCTTGGTGTCAGACCACATCATCCCATTTTGTTGCACAATGTGGTCCATATTCCTGGGTATGTATCTATATAAATTGCAAAGGAATATAGCTGAAATTATACTTCGACGTATACCGTAGTCCAGTACTTTAGCAGTTCCTCTACCATCTCCTCTTTTGACAGCTTTTCCCCATTTTCGTGATACAGCTGGATGTCCTTTTTCGCTACCTCTACTTCTCTTAACTTGTTGATGTGTTTCCATAGTTTATTATTCTTTTCTCTTTTAATTTCATTTGTTTTCTTTATCTCGTACTTTGTTATCTCTTCCTTTACCATTTTTTGTACTTCCTTCTTTTTTCTATTATACAGTATTTATCTTCCCATTCACTTTTCTACCCTGCATCTCATTCATTTCTTTTCATCCTGTTTAGGTGCCTTCATTCCTTTATTCCTTTTCTAATATCCACTGTAACCCATGGTTGTTCCTTTATGTTTGTGTTCTCTATAACCTTTCTTTTATACTTTTTTAATAATTTTTCCTCTGCCACCTCCTTAACCCCTTAACCGCGGGTCATCACTTTCGTGACGGTCAGGTGCAATGGATCATACCGTGGGGCGTCAATTGAGTGACTGTTATTTTTTAATTCCCCCGGGCTTTCAGGTGGTGACTTGTATCATCTATCAGCACTGCAAATGTCCAACAATAGTCAGAGCTGCTAATGTCATCAGTACTCCCATCCACTGTTGATAATTTAGCCATTTTCCCCCATTCTAGACTCCCCTTCCTAGCTCCCCTCCATTACCCTCTCGTGTCGTCTGCTCAGCCGCTCTGCGCTAAGTAAATCTTCCCCGTATTTTTCCACTGTTTTCATCCATTGAAATGAGCCCTATGCCCTATTCTTATACAAAATAATATATATATATATATATATATATATATATATATATATTATTTTGTATAAGAATAGGGCATAGGGCTCATTTCAATGGATGAAAACAGTGGAAAAATCC
>JAGKTI010001633.1:0-16660 GCA_018397915.1 Birgus latro | reverse complement strand
GTACTGAGCACAAGCCACAGGCCACAAAGTAAACGGATCACAGGTCACGGAGTCAACACACAAGTCTATGGGTGTATAATGTCTAGAGATGGGCGATACCACTGATTTTTTTCGATACGATACTGAGTATTTTCCTCTCTAATATCGAAGTATTGAGTACCGATACCGAGTACTATAGTGACCAGTATCGTTTATTTTTTTAGTACATTACAGAAAAAAAATGGCCTATATACATTATACAGTCAGCTACCCTATACATTGGTCAAGGTGAAGTGACAGGTTTATTGAAGATACAACAGCCTTCAGTAGTTTGTTTCTCCTCCTCTCTCTCTCTCTTGTCCCCGCAGCGCATTGCTAGAGTGCCTGACTAAATCAAATGGTTTCGGGCTCAGTACCTGGGTGTAGCATTTCTGTACACACCTGTTGTATCACATGTTCTTCCCTGTTGACTTAGCAGTAATATAGTTACCTTGTTGTCAGTCAGCTCTGTGAATCAATTACTAATTGTTGGAAATAATATATTCTAGTACTGTTTCAAGTCCCCCTACTCCTCATACAATCTTGATGCCCTATAGGGCTAACTCACTAAACCTGACCTAATCTAACCTGACCTGACCTAATCTAATCTAACCTGACATGACCTAACTTAACCTATCCTAACCTAACTTAACCTATCAACTGAAAAATAATAATTGTTGCAGATAAATTTTCACTGAAATAATGGTACAGAATTTGAAGATTTTTAGGCACAAAAAAAAAAATAAATAACCTAGAGTACATAATGTAACTATTATCCAGAAATAGTTTTGGCATGCTACTAGACTTTTTCCTTCCTTGTAAAAGATAAAATCATAACGGTCTGTGCACTGGTGTTTGAAGAAGTTCAGATCATAGAAAGACTCAAAGTATGCCGAGGAAGTGTGTTCTAGGTTATAGGCCGACTAGTTGTGAATAGCAAAGTGTGAAAGAGGCACTGCATGTAACTTAAACACACACAGTAAAATATAGAAAGTTACAAACAATATCCAAACCTTCATAAAACTGACAACAAAGTCACGAAAAGAAACTAGTTGTATTTTTCCCTTTGCATGAAAAAAATTAAAAGATTCTTGACATTTCCTGATCTAAGAAAGGCAAGAGGTTTATTCAATGGCAAAAAAATTTAATTCATGAACATGCATGGATGATGGTAGGAGGGGAGCTGACAGAAATACACATATTAAAGATAAAAACTGTATCACCTGAGTCACATCCAATTTGGCTCGTAGTCAGGCCTATCCTACTATTTTCCTAACATTAGAAATAAGGGGCGTGAGATCTTCCTAAAGTGATGCCGAAAAATTTATACTAACCTGGATACTTTCCTGACTGTCTGAAATTCTCCAAGACTGAAGGTTGACTGGTTTGGAGGTACCTGAGGCTTCCTTTTTACGCTTAAATTCAACACTGTTGTATTCTTCTGGATGCTTAATCTTCAAATGTTTAATCGTGTTACTAGTGTTACCACTATGCACAATTCTTTCTCCACATATCTGACACAACACTTTCTCAGAGGTTTCATCACCATCTTCAAAGTATGTCCACACTGCACTTCGCTTTCTCACATTTCTTGAGGCCATTGTCACTCTTGTTTAATAACTGAAGTGATTTATTGTTTTACCTGAGAATAAATATGGTGGTTACCAGTATTAAGTATAGTTGTTCACATTAATTCATGGTACAGCCCCAGGTGGAAGGTGCACAGCTCCTCCCAGTATGATTCAAGATCCTTATCTCCCAGTAGGACATACCAGATGCAGAAGCCATTATTTGGGATAAAAATGGCAAGCAAGTCCAAAGCAATAGTCACTGCTCAAGAGGGAAGAGAACTAGCATCTTCCACCTGGGCCGTAACACGAATTCATATGTGTCCAGCTATACTAACAACCACACGAACTTTGAAGTTTGAACAGGAAGTGCACGAGCACTATTCACTCGTCCAGCACACGTGTCTAGAACAGCACTTGCCAGTCGCCACTCAGTGAACTGGACATGGTACAAAACAAATGGAAATTCGAGTCTGCTACTTAATAACTGTGCTTGCCAAAGTGATTAAACTTTATTATATCATTAATAGTGTGACATACTATGCCTCTTAAAATAACAGTAATTGTTTTCCATATGAAATCTGTTATTAAATTTCTGTTATGAACGCTGCTCCCCTCCCCGATTCATCCCCCAACCAGACCCCCCGCAGTTCTGTAATGTGATGCCAGACGTATGAGAGTGACTAAAGTGCCAGGAGAAAGTGTGAGGAAATAAAATATATCACTCAAATGTAATTATTTATATAAAGTACTCATAATACCCGATATCTCACGATTTGTATCGATACTTTCGATACCAGGGTAGTATCGACAGTATGGATACTTTGGTATCGATACGCCCACCCCTAATAATGTCCGCGGTTCGGTACTACCGGTAATCATACCCGAGACTTGTCGCACTGACACTCCGCTGACACAAAAAATCGGACTGTTGGTAACCCACTGCTCGTAGTCGTAGGGTCGGAGGGATAGTTCAGTTGTTTCTGAGGGTAACAGTGTCATGATTTTGTTTTTTTTTTCCTAAGTGACCTTTCATTACTTCGGCGTGTTCTGCTTCCTCCATGCAGTATGTGCATCTTCACTCATGAAGTATTAAAACAGTCAGCCACCACTAACTTGTATATGTGGGCGTGCTCAGTGCAAAGTGGAAGGAAGTGGAGCTTCTTCAGGCAAGGGTCAAAACAAGTGGGTGGTGTTCCAGGTATACCAGCTATGCGTAAATGCCTGATATTCTTTTTGGGGGGAGGCCTTGCCAAAACCTCTTTCTTCACTATTCACTCCTTTCTTGGAGCTACCCTTAGGCAGAACCCCCGAGATGAATAGAGGGAGACCTCGAATGAACAGAAGGATCTGAATGTTGAGCATCTAGTGGAAGCTGGCTGTGAACAAAAGTGACACTCTTATACTCTGGAAAGTTCTGACTCAGCAGCATACCTGTGCGTATATTACATGCTCATATGGTGCAGGATATATGTGTGAGGCATCTGTGGCAAAAATGCAGTACAGTATTTTATATGTCACATTTACTCAGGCTACAAACCTGGAGAGACCAACAGTTTCTTGGTCTTCCCTGCCTGTGGTCAGATCCCATAGAAGAGAATGACCACCCATCTCAGTTCAAGATTGACTCTAAAGCCATGAGCCTATGTCTGACTAACAGGATATAACAGTGTTAAGTGCATTCAATAATGTTCAGTGACAGAGGCATCTTGTCATTAATCTCTGAACATGAGGTTCAAATGCCAGTCAGTGCTGGACAGCATAGGGGCGTGCCTGGTCATATCACAGAGACAATGAACAGATGGGAGATAGCTGCACATTTTGAGGCAGCTTACGGCATGCTGTACAGGTACACCATAAGTTGCATAGTAACAATTTGCAGCTTAACAGTATCATAGTACTGTACTTAACCCGTCACGTCCCGAGCGATTTCCAACCTACGATACCACAAAATCCTGAGCATTTTTGGATTTTTTTATTATTGGCTCAAACCTTCGCTTTTGGTGAGAAACATCGAAAATTCAGAGAAATCGCGATCCTGTGCTTAAAACTGTTGATACAGGTGTCATGCAACCTTACGTTTTCCTTCGTTTTCAGGGTACCTGGCTAAAGAAAACGAACTATGGAAGGGTTAACTAATTCGTCACTTTCAGTTACGTATTTATTTATGTATTTGGTACGAATTTATGTGTAGTAACAGGCTATATTGGTTTTAACACATTTATATAGGCAATAGAAGCATTGTTCAGTCACCAAACACATTCACATATGGCACCTTCCTTTATGACATTACCACCTCGTCACTTCTGTTTGTTTTTTGCTCTATCTTCTTTATTTCTTTGTCCTCCACCTCAGGAATCACTTTCACCGTGAATTTTGTCATTGGAGAGACCGTGGGGCAACATAACTTTGCTGGCCAGCTTACTGCTAACAGGTGAATTGCCCAGTGTGGAAGGGAGGGGGGGGAGGGGGATTAGGTGAGGCCAGGCAGTATCCCTGCTTGACAGCAGGTAGAGGAAAGTCTCCCACATATGCCTACCAAACATCACCCACGAAACTTGAAAATTGTGCAAATTATGACCCTTGCAATTGTGCGACGTACCCATACGTCGATGGGTGTAGCTGTGACAAAACATTGCGACGTACCCATACGTCAATGGGATTCCTCAGGTTAAAAGGATGCTGAGCATTAGCCTTTGTTTGCCATCTGTTAAAATATGTGTGATGTATGAGTACTGATAGTACCTACCTATGTCTTTAGTGACTGGATGTAATGCTGAACTTACAGTCTCCTGGGGCAACCTTCATGGAGAAACTTGATCAGGCCTATGACTTTATGTGTATGTGAGGGGAAGGCTCCTCTGAAGCGGCAGCCAGGCAGTAACAGGGTAACAACTTACAGGTTGGGCACAATCTTAGCTTGAACAGGTAGTGACAGTATGAGTAATTCATGACAAAAGATAATACAGAGAAGTATATAGTTGGATGGAGGGGATCATGATGCTAGAGGACAGGGTTGCAATTTGTCTGTGGCCACCCCTTCTGAGATTAAGGAGTCTGACTACAGATAAGATTGAATGAGGTACAGTCACACCTCAGTATGTGATGAGGTTACCAAGTGAAAACTTGTTGCAAACTGATTTATTGTATACCAAGGTTGATTTAACTTGGGTTCAGTGGGGATACTTTGGGGGTAAAGGGCAATGTAACTTAAAATCTCAAAAATCATTTCTGCCACCCACCTGAATATGTCCTAGGGTGGTCTGAGTTGTCACCAAGGGTCCCCTCCTGGGGCTAAGGGACAGCTGGAGTGCCTGGACAATCAATCCAGGTCCTCAGGCAGAGGTGAATAGAGATGAGTAGAGCAAAGTGATGAGGTGAGGGAAAGTGTGGCAGTGAGGCCAAGGGAGAGTATGGCAGTGTGGCGGCAGGGATGCATGGTGGTCTGGCGGCGGGGGAGGGTAGGGGTGAGCTAGACAGTGATGAAGACAGACAAGACAGGCAGGTGAGGTAGGACATAGGTAGCCTTTGCACCCCGTCATTGATGGCCTTGGCTCTCCCTCGGTGCTGGTGGTTGTCACAAGGGAGAAGGTGGTGGTGGTTTGCCATACTGCCTTTCTCTTAGTCAACAGGAACTCCTTGTAAGACCTGAAGCGTTGATCTATGCTGCATATTGTTGCATCACAACTCACCAGGTTTGGGTTCTCGTCCTGGATGTATGAAATTGTGTCATCAGTCTTGGCAAGGAACTCCTTCGGCATCTTGATGCCCAGGATGCAAATGGACTCGTTCTCACCACCTTCCTGTGCCTCTGACATCAGCTCCCTTAGCTCAAAGAGCTCCTCTGTGAAGGGTTGCATGGTTCTGGCTCTCCATGACCTGTACATCAATGTTGTTGACCTTGTCAAGCCCTTCCGTGTGAGAGGTCGAAGATTTGACAGCAGATGGTCTCTACCACTGGGAAACCTGTGAAGGAGTGATCACACTCTGGCCATGCTTCCCTCCAGATGGCATTCAGTGCACTTCACTATACCTGTTTCCATGCTGCAAAGATGTCGATGGATTCTTCATGTTGTATTTTTTAAAAACTGGGCCACTGTGTCAGTCTCCCTTAAGTCACTCACCCTCACCAAGAACTCCATGGTGCAGCAGAGGTAGTGGGCCTTAAAGGTGGTGATTACACTTGGTCCATTGGATGGAGCAATGATGTGTTGGGGGACAGGTACACCACTTTGATATTGTGTGCCCAGTCCTCCATGCTGTCAAGGTGGCTCAGAGTGCTGTCCACCATGAGGAGGAAGTGGTTTGCCAGATTGCTCTGACTGGCATGGTCACACAGGTAGGTCAGGTAACCTGCTATGTATAGTCAGCAGAGTGCAGAAGTCAGCCACACCCTGGGGTTTCTCTTCCAAATAATGCTCATGTTCCCCTCAGTGTACTTTGCTTGTGCCCAGTGCTCAGGAGTTCTCCCAGTGATATACAAGCAGGGGTTTCAACTCAAGTCTTCCTCTGCATTTGCACCCCGGAGGAGGGTGAAGCAGTCCTTGGCTACCTTACAAACTGCTGCATGTCATTCTTCCTTGCTGATGTAGGTCTTATGGGAGATACTAAATACACTTAACACTTGTCATGTAAAAATACAAGGTATGAAGCCCAGTACAAAACCTGAAACTATCAAGGGGGAAGGTGCTGGAGAGGGATAATGTCACATGGTGGTACCATTATATTTGATGCATCCCTTAACTCCTCTGGGGGCATGGTGACTCAGAGGTAGGGCATCGAGCTCGGGACCAGGGGGTCGCAAGTTCGAGCTGTGCCTGGGACTGCCATGCCAGAAGGGGTAGTGCCCTCCTGTTGCCTAGCGGGGCTATATGATCTCATTGTAAGGTCTAGCTCGGGGGATTCTTTAATCCCTTAACACCCTCCCCATTCCCCAAATGGATATGGTGACTACGGGAGAAGTTCATCTTCAGTCTGCAGTTCTCAGATGTGCCTGGGGCACCAGCAACAAAAATCATGTATGGTAAAATGGAATGGCAAGATTTACCATCCATCATCCAATCCTATGTTGCCCCAGCAGAGCCCGGGTCTAGGCAAGTTGGTCCTGACATTTAGGATGAGACAGACCAGCCTTACTTATCCCTGAGTGGCATTACATGAACAATAAACCCCAACCACCTCTTGGATATAAACCTACTGTACACAGGCTCAATCTGATTGGAGAGTCTTAAAATTACCCACTAAACCACCAGGCCTCATAATTTGGTTATATGATTACCACCCAGCAAAGTAAATGGCTTACTAGTGTACAGGAAACCACTTGGCTTGTCACTCAGTGTAGAGTCACCCACAGGCAGAAGGAAGAGGAAAGAATGAAGGAAAGAAAGACAGAAGAGCGAATGTAAAGTTACCCGTATGCAGAAGGAAGAGGAAAGAACGAAGGAGAGAAAGGCAGAAGAGGAAGGTAGGAAGAGAGGGAAGGGCAGATACCCAAAGCAGTACTACAACAAGTGAGTGGATGGTAAGCACCACCTACCACCTGAGTGTTACATGAGGAAGTCCTCATTAAAAGTCTCCTTCTTTGACACTTTTTGCTATTAAGTCCACAAAAAAATTTCATAAAAATTGAATATTGAAGTTTCATTGCAACCTGAAAAGTTAACTGCCAATTTTTCTTCAATTTACAGTACCAGTTGTGTGAAATGAACTGTGAAAGATTGGAACATATATTAAACTTGTAATGAGGACTACTTAATACTGTACATACTTGACAGGTATCCACCTTACATTAGTAGGGTACTTACATTGACTATTCAACTTTCATCTTAGTAGGATTCAGTGACTCTGCAAGATAATAATTTTTAACAATCCTCAATCAAAATCACAAGTACTTAACCTTGTGAAGGTTTATGGTAGCTGAGATTGTAAACCCAGTCTATATCAATATACACTATGCAAGATTAATTTATTTCAACATACAACACTCTTCTTTTGGCTGAATGTCTATCTGCCTATCTATCTTGCAAAATAACAGATAACCTCATATAACCCAAACTTTTTTCGGTAAGGAAAATTACAAATTTCCTGCCTCTCCACAGTGCTGTGAATGAGGAGTAAGAAAGAACAAGAAAAACAGAGGTGCATTTATTCTATTGCTGTTCAAAAATGTAAATAAAAACAGTTCTGAACCAGTAGAGGAATCCTTACATTAAACAAACATTAACACAACATTTCCTAATTCTGATGTCCCATCCACTGACTTCCAAAACTAACACAGTTGCTACCTCAAAATTATGTCAATTTTTAAACTAAACTAACATTTTGGAGGTTATATAGTCATAATCATTCCCAGTCTCACCCACAGACATTCAGTATAGAAATACCATAGTACTGTACTTGGAATATCTATTTGTTTCTGTTTTGAGAAGACAAACAACAACACCAATCCAGTGGATTATACAGAACTGTAAATTGTATACTGTATATGCATCTTTCCTCAGGCAAAAAAAAAAAAAATATATTTACAATATTGTCACATTTTAATCTTTAAAAAAGGCTAATGTTACACAATTTACTTATGAAAATTATTTCCTATTGCATGTAGTTCTGGGTCAGTGGTATCAATGGCTCTAGGTCACCAGAGTTTGGCAAGCAACAACGAACTTGGCTAAAACTGACAATTTGTCCTGTAAAAATACAAAAATGCAGTCCATAAGAACAAACAAGATGCCAACACCACCAAATGTCAGTGGCACTGGTCCCATCTCTCTTCAGTGAATGCATTTTGATATTATGCTGGCAATTTTAACCTTGTCCAGCCCACTTTAATTCATTTTCCATTTTCATCAGCGAAAACCTGGATCAACAGGCACACACACAATAAGGCTTAAATTGTCTTGACACCATGAGATATATTCATGTTAGAGACATGGGTAACCTTAACAACTGATTTTTTGTTTCTTTTTATCATTTCTATTTGCGACAAATTTTGCCACACTTTTGAATTATCAGGTGGGCATAATGTAACTCCAAGGAACAACTTCTGAGGTCTAGGATCTATGTCATTGTAAAACCCTGATTTATTTTGTCCCTTTCATTAATTTCTCCCTGATGCTGTGTTCATATTTTCTGATATGTTTAACTTCAATAAAGAAAAGCTCACAGTCCACTATGATAAAAAAGAATATTTTATCAGATACAAAAATTTGAGTCATAAACCTCAGAAGCTATTCAGTTGCGTAATGACATATATCACATGTAAAACAGTATAGAAAAATCTTTAAATTCATGATGTGATGGAGTGCTTGTAGTCACTGCAACCAACAAGTATTCTGTAGAAAGTTTTAATTATTCTTGCCTTAATGCTTCTGCAACAAAATATGAATCTGTAAGGCAGGTTTGCAGAGCAGAGCCCAAGCTGAACCTAAGAGCTCAGCAAAGAACACACAGGTGAACAAGTCAGAGTCCAGAAGAATTACAAACAGATGAGTTTACAGTAATGATTCTGAGCACAGTTTGTGATGAGACAAGCAGCGACGAGCAATAAATTCCCAATCCTCTCTCCTTATCAGCTGAGATAAATACTACCAATAGGGAGAGTGAAGGGTTGCAATTTGGCTCAGTAGAATGCTGAAAACCAGTGGTGTAGGATCCCAATTATCTTCAAGAATGGAAATCCATGATATAACAATACTGACCTATCCTCTACTCAAGGTCGTAAGTGCTACATAGCTCACTCCTCCAGCTTGGTGAAGGAATGAGCTACTAACAGTTGTCTTCATACAGCACAAAATAGGTCATATGGTCATTGTTATGCTTTCATAAGGCTAAGAGGAGGTGAGGAAACAAACTGACATAAAGTACAGCATACAAAACACTTTCTCTCAAGAAAACCTGAATAAGAAATACAGGGATCAGTAGTACTGTAAACAGTGATTTCATAACTTTTCGAAGAAGCACGATTATCATGCAGTACATGACACTTGAAACTATATTACATATCACATTTCATTTATGTAACTAACAAGGACTTCTTCCAGCACAGACAAACCTGGCATTTAACTGCATGACCAACAATGGTCTGAAAAGGGACAGATCACATGAGGTTCACAATGACAGCATTCACAGACTTTCAGGATTAAGAGAGAAATTAAAAGACTCATTGGACAGTGTTCACTTTAAAATGATCCTAATCCTTCTTGTTTCCTGACACTGCCTCTTCATGCCTAGAAGTGAGACAGGTAGGCAAGCATGCAGGCAGGTAGGCAGGCAGGCAAGGCTTGGTGCAGTCACTAGGTTGGTGATGGGCAGATGATCTGTGATCGGGCAATTCTTCACTTCTCCTCCTAGCTTGTGCTCTTCTCTGTTATGAACAATTTTTTTCTTTTATAAGTGCATTTGTATACACTGTAAACAGCTTCCTCTTCCTTCTCTTCTTGCACCATGGAAATATATACATATGTCTATACATAAAAAAAAAAAAAGTTACAGAAGTATGTTTGATCACTTAAGCACCAATTCCCAGTTACTAGCACATCCTTGCTCATCTTAAAAAGTGTTCTGTGACATTGTTATGAAAAGCCATGATTAGATAGAAATCAAATTAAGCTCTTGGCATTTGTAAGGCAATAATGACACAGTTGCAGCCCAAGGTAAGCGTGTAGTGAGTCCTTGGTTCACCCCAGACGCGACCTGTGGCCTTAGCCAAGCAACTGTCTATATCCACAGATTATTCAGTGCAGCACACTTTAGTAGGACTCAAAAAAATATACGAGTAATTATGAATAATGAATAACATTCTGGTGAATGATGTAACACTGAAGCATTGTTCTTCACCACTGATAATGAGGGGCAACTTACGAGCCCGGTGTCCCAGGGTTACCGTAAGTAGGAACAAGGATTATATATCATTTCACACTGTGGATCAAAATAGGATATTGTAAACATCAGAAAAATGTGGAATGGCATACTATAAAATCTAGGATACAATCACAGGGCTCATTCACACAGGGAGAGGACCTTTTCTTCACACCATCTTAAACCACCATAATGATATTGTTGAACTTCGTGGACAATGGTGGAATTAGCCAAAAAGTACTGTATGTTAAAACTTCAAATGTACATCTTGATGAACACCAGCAGACAAGTGCACAAACAACAGGATGGAGCACTCACTAATAGTTTGCTGACCAAGTTCAGAGTGCTCGGAGTAGCAGTGTTCTGGCTCGGTTGAAAGTTTGAATCATTAGAGCAGCATGGCAAGTAATGATGATACTGGTGTTTCTCTAATCCTGGGTGACGGCGTAAGGTCCTCTTGTATCCCCAGCACCAATGACACCCACCAATCGTTCAACCATCATTCACACAGGAGTCATGACTTCTTCTCCCACTCGGCGGAACAAACAGGCCAAGAGCAGCAGAAAGTGTGTGATAAGTTCTCAGTGTAAGTCTCTTTGTCAACATCCAAAATTTACTGGATCGACGAGTTCATATTTTCCCATCCTTGCTTGATAGGGGACGTTTTTGCCCAGTAGGGGACTTGGGGTGCGGATGGGGAGGGGACGAGGGTGGGGGGCTTTCACTCCCCATTTACAACCTCCCTCCCAGCCTACCCCAGTACTGTACTAAGGAACTTGGGACAGAGAAGGAGGGGGTTGATCCCTTCACCTCATTAAGGTTAAACAACAATTTTGATTTGTAATAATGCATTTCTATAAACCTTTTGACAGTAATAAAATTGTAAGTTTATTTTTTCACAGTGTTGTATTACTGTATGTGATAAACTTTGTCAATAATATACAACTAAGTAAAAAACTATAACATGTATTTCAAACTCTCTTCTCCAAACACCTTGCAGATAAATACAGTCCTATGTTTTACTGAATCATTTCCCTGCTTCATACACAAACTGGCTGTCCTCTGTCCTAGAATTTTGATATACTGTACTGTAGTTTCATAAACCATGTGTGGCTGGATCAAAGAGAAATCAGTTATTATAAAGTACCTTATTAACAAGAAATTCATATTTGAAAAAGAAGAAGACAGTGGGAGGAATATTAAGTAAAAAGACAAAATCAATTATATTGCTACCTAGCCTCTGTACAGATGACAGAAGAAAATACATCTGTAGATCTGATGCTTCAAAGTTAAAAACTTCCTAATGTAGCATCCTCACTCTCAAGCAAACCTGGACTACTGCACCAGTAAGACAAGTGGGGAACCTGTCACTAGTGGTAGAAGAAAATCTTTGATAGTGACCACTGTTTTCCTGTATGACCACTGATGCATGTCCAGGAAGGCTTGAAGGACCCTGAAATACATGAGCACTTTGCTGCAGGTGTGACTGTACGGCTGTTTTATCAAGCCGATGTATCTGTGAGCCGGATAATGTGCTTTTATTATCTTCCTTATGACGGGCAAACTAAACTCAGGGTTGAGCTACTTTCCAGGGACTACTAGAGAGCCAGTGATTTCAAGGTATCAACTTTTTTTAGGATTTGCATAGTTGGAACCTCCTAGCAACAACAACTGTGAACTTGCCTACAGAGGTTGAGAGTCTGCGATCCCACACAGAAGCAGAGGATAACACACGGTATTTACTCATTCAAGCGTTCATGTTATGTACAGTTTTTCAGTTGCTGATGAGATAAAGAGCATAAGAATGATGTGTCAGCATATAAAATAATGAGAATTATGTTAAGACTACTGATGATATTCATCTTAGTTTTATAACAAAGAACAGATGTAAACAGATAAAACAGTATGAAGCACACACGAACAGAGTGAGTAGTGAAGCACATGTGAGCCCCCTTGCTTGTGTTTGGAGGGGCTGCATCGACCCCTCTCACGCTGGGATGAACTGGAACATAAACAAACATAGGATAAACTAAAAATATGCTACATGAGGCTGAGATGGTCTACAAGTGCAGAGGAGGAAAATGGGATGGTGGTGGGTGAGGGTAGGTTAGGACGGCTGAGGCACAACGACCGCCCTTTGTTAATCATGGCGGGCGGGTGAAGTGTAGCGGGCGGGTGGTGTGTAGCAGTGGGTGGTGGTGGTAGTGGTGTTGGTGTGGTGGTGTGGTGGAGTGCAGCGCTGGACTCTTTGCTTTCTCTTAGATGTAGGAGTAGGGTCCATCAGTGAGGGCGCTACACAGGAGGAGTCAGGAATTATCTTCTTTGCTCATGTCGCCTCGGTTGGGTTTGTACTCCAGGCCCGGGTCGAATTGCATGAGCACAAAAACCTGGTCCGTGGGCAGCAGAGTGAAGTCGTCCGGGGGGTTGGTTATGACGTACCTCTTGGATGACGCGTCACAGGAGCTTGACGTGTCGCGGAATCTGCAGTCCAAACCAACGCCAGATTGAGGAACCAAACGGAGTGTTCTGTAAATCAATTTCATATCTCACGAGCATAGCGAAGACACTGTTTTGTCAATTTAAAGAGAGTGAAGTTGACTTTTTGCTCCCCATCCTTGAAAATAAAAACAAATTTACAAGCTGCCCAACAGGCCATGCTACTGTACAAGAAGTGCAGAAACGTCTCATAAGCAGTGTGTTTAAAAAGCAGGATTACATACTTTACAAAGCCTACTTTAGGCAGGCCTGAATAAGTTATGGTAGGATTTTAACAAGCCAGGTGCATACACAAGTTATGATACATTACAATAGCTTAATTTAACAAAGTCTATTGATGCAAAAGGCTCTCTTATTTAGAGGTCCGCTCTTAATCAATACTGAATACAATAGAGGGTGAGAAAGTGCACATAAGCTGAAATGTAAATACATGGGAGGGAAAGGTGGAGGGAGTGAACAGTGACAGAGAAAACAGAAGTGATATAAGGCAAATTTACACTTATTCAGACAACCGTTTTATTTTCCTCCTCCACTTCACAGAAGCAAAACAAAACATTGCTGTTACATATAACTACTTGAATAAAATTTACCTACTATCACCCCTCACACATAATTTTTTGTTACTGCAGAAGTTGAGGTAGCAGTGAGTAGAAGGGTGTAGAAAAAGAGATGTAGCATTAAGGAGTGGATAAGGACAGTGGGTGGGCAGGTGATGTGGGTACAGAGTGGAGTGCTGGTGTGAGGCAGGGTGGAATGAAGGCATACCATGTAAGGTGAGCTGGGCATGGTGAGGGTGATTAGGCGTACCATATGTGGTAGGCAGGGTACGGTGATAAGAAGTGGTTGGGTTGGGCGTACCATTATGAGCTGGGCAGGACTGGGGAGATGAGGAGAAGGATGATGATGCGGCAGCTTACTTACCTGTACAGGCCGATGCACAACATCCCATAATTGCGCAGAGCAGCACAGAAAAGGTCCCCATACTTGCCTCCTTCCCCAAACTGTCCAAGTGGACCATCATAGAGAGAGATTTGTCCAACTTGGCATCGGTCACGGTTGGCTAACGTTTCTGGAGTGCTGATGGGAGATAATACAAATGTCTTTTACAGGTACACAGTTACACATGACAGTCCAAGGATAGCACTGACATGCCCTTCCTATACAATACAAGCCATCACTCTCTAAATCTAATGGTACAAGCTAACTGTATATCCTAACTCAAGAACTGTTGTCTATTTGACACACAAGATTATACACAGCACTTGGGCATAACATGACACTGCAAACCTCATATATACAATAACAGTAAAAATCCTCCAATCCGACCACCAATAATCTGAATATCTCAATACTCCAAATTTGTCAACGTGAAAGTTTTTTAATTTTTCTGGGCTTTTCTGGACTTTATCTAAGGTTTTATCTGGCTTGGATTTGCTCTTTGATTTGGATGTACCTGCCAGCAACTATCCATCTACAGTTCTGTGCATTTCCAGTGAATAAAACAATAACCCATATCATCTGAAGTGTTTATTTAATGATCATGTACATATTTCTAATGTTTTCACAGGTCCCTCCCAATAGTTAAAAAAAAATAAAAAACTAGTCCGAAAGACCCTCGGTACCCTGCCATTTGGATTACAGGACTTTTACAGTACCCCTAAGACCTAAACAGCCTGATTTAGCTTTTTTTTTTTTTTTAATGTAAGGAAGAAGGAACCATGGGCCATGGGCCCGCATACTGTTCCTTCCAAGAAAAAGTAAAAACAATACAAAAGAGAGCCAAATTCAAGATCCATTCATTTCGAGATGCCTGGACACACTGCGTTTGAAAGATTGGAGATCATAGGAAGCAGGGAATACAGACAGAGGGAGACAGTTCCAGAGTTGACCAGTTGCATAAATGAAGGACTGGGAGTAACGGTTAACTCTTGCATTACAGAGTTGGACAGAAAAGGGATGAGAGTTTGTTGCTAGACGGGTACTACGTGCCCGTTGTAGAAGTGGAGGGATGCAAGCAGACAGTTCAGAGGAACAGTGACCATTGAAGTAGCGGTAGAGAGAGATAAAGAAGCAACAGTGCGGCGAAGAGACAAAGGTTGAAGGGAATCAGTAAGAGGAGGAGAGTTAATGAGACGAAAAGCCTTTGACTCCACCCTATTGAGAAGAACCGCATGTGGGGAGCCTCCCCACACATGAGAGTTGTACTCCATACACGGGCGAATAAAACCCTTGTACAAGGTCAACATCTGTGCAGGGGTAAAGAAAGCTCGGAGTCAGGCCAGCACACCTAATCTCTTGGAAGCAGATTCCACAAGAGATGTAATATGTTCTTTCCAAGACAAATCCAGAGAGAATGAAACCCCTAGCATGTTCAAGGATGATGCAGGACCGAGCTGGACATTATTAAACATTAGTGGGTAATCCAGAGGAAGATTTTGTCAGGTTGATAAGTGTAAGAACTGAGTTTTTGATGCATTAAAAATAACAAGATTATTTTTACCCCAATCAGAGATATGAGCCAAGTCAGACATTAGGTGTGCCACAGCCTCATCCCTTGTTTGCTGAAGTAACTGCTGAGATGGACGTTGCAGAAATCGAATGGAAAGGTGAAGGGTGGAATCATCAGCATATGAGTGGATAGGGTTAGATGTACAGCTTAGAAGGTCACTGATGAATAAAAGAAAGAGAGTTGGTGATAGGACAGAGCCCTGAGGAACACCACTGTTGATAGGTCTAGGAGAAGAACGATGGCTGTCTACAACAGCAGCAATAGAACGACCAGAAAGGAAGCTAGAGATGAAGGCACAGATAGAAGGATAGAAACCGTAGGAGGGGAGTTTGGAAATCAAAGATTTATGCCAGACTCGATCGAAAGCCTTTGAGATGTCAAGTGCAATGGCAAAGCTTTCGCCAAAGTCCCGAAAGGAGGATGACCAGGAGTCTGAAAGGTAGGTGAGAAGATCGCCAGTGGAGCGTCCCTGACGGAACCCATACTGACGATCAGAAAGAAGGTTGTGACAGGAAAGATGCTTTAAAATTTTTCTGTTAAGAACTGATTCGAAAACTTTTGATACACAGGATGTTAAAGCAATTGGACGATAGTTAGAGGGTTGGGAATGGTCACCCTTCTTTGGGACTGGCTGAATGAGAGCAAACTTCCAGCAAGAAGGAAAGGTACAAGTTGAGAGACAAAGGCGAAAGAGTTTACCTAGGCAGGGTGTAAGCACAGAAGCACAGTTTTTGAGGACAACAGGAGGGACTCCATCAGGCCCATATGCCTTGTTAATATTGAGGCCAGTGATGGCAGAAAATACATCAGCTGAAGAAATTTTAATGTCAGTCATGAGGAAGTCTGAAGGGGGAAGTGATGGAGGAACAGCACCGGAATCGTCTAAGGTAGAATTGGAGGAGAAAGTCTGAGCAAAGAGATCTGCTTTATCAGTAGAAGAAATAGCTACAGAGCCATCAGAGTAGAAAAGAGGAGGGAAGGATGATGAGGTAAAGTTGTTAGAAAGGTTTTTGGAAAGGTGCCAAAAGGAGCGAGAAGAATTCGAGTCGGAGAGTTGGGAACATTTAGCACGGATGAAATTATTTTTAGCAGAGCGAAGAACAAATTTAGCACGATTCCGGGCAGAAATATAAAAAAGATGTGATTCAGGGGTGGGTTGGCTCCGGTACCTTTTAAAGGCCCTCTCTCTGTTGCGGACAGCATTAGAACAAGC